>CAUYQU010008761.1:0-38374 GCA_963574635.1 Cheracebus regulus
ACACCATTAAACTAAAAAAAAACAAAAACACCCCCACCCCCCCCCCCAAAAACCCAAAAACTTCGTCCCCAAAAAAAAAAAAAAAAAAAAAAAAAAAAAAAAAAAAAAAAACCCTACATTGAAAGTTAAAGCTTTATATGGACATTTAAAAAAGGCTGAATTTTATTCAGATTTTATTCTTCTCTTTTTCTTCCTTTTTCTCCATATGGCATTTATTTTCATATCATAATAAGCATTCTAATGTTTGCACTTAATTTTCCTTATTTCCATTTTTCTTACAGTTGTTGATGATGTATGACATATTAAAAGTAGGAAGGAATGTATAAACATGTATTATTTTTAAATTGTTTTTCTGAATATACTCAAGTACTTTTTCTTTCTTTTTTTCTTTTTTCTTTTTTCTTTTTTTTTTTTTTTTTTTTTGCTGTTTTTGCTGTTGAGAAAGGAGTCTCGCTCTCTCACCCAGGCTGGAGTGCAGTGGTGCAATCTCTGCTCACTGCAACCTCCGCCTCCTGGGTTCAAGCCATTCTCCCGCCTCAGCCTCCCGAGTAGCTGGGACTGCAGGCACGTGCCACCACGCTCGGCTAATTTTTTGTATTTTTAGTAGAGACGGGGTTTGACCGTGTTAGCCAGGATCCTGACCTCGTGATCTGCCCTCCTTGATGTCCCAAAGTGCTAGGATTACAGGAGTGAGTCACCACGCTGCCCCTTTAAGTACATTTTTTATGTGAGTATTATCATGGAACAAAAGTACTGAAACTGGTTAAGTAAGAGAGATTAAGAATGTGGAAAAATCCTTTAGATCTTAAATTTCAAATTCCAAAGTTATTAAAATACACATATTAAAAAGATACAGAGGCCACTGCTAAAGTTTGCTTAAGCCTTATTTCTTCGGTTGCCTAGATTATTCATTTTAGGTGAATGCTTTTTCTGTCACCATAGTTATGTTAGCACAACTGATTCCTCCAAAACAGAACTGGCTAAACTCCTTTATGCACATGTTTATATTAGGGCTGATTATTTTGCTCATTGAGTTTCAAAAATTATCTAGAGGACTGCAAAGTTTTCATTAATTTCTTTTTCTCTTTTGTGCCATTTTTATTTGTTACTCTTGGCTATATCTCTACATAGCATGAAGTAACAAGGCAGCAAGTTAAACTAATAATATCTGCTGACTTGCTGATTTATCCGTTCGACAAAAAGGCCGGTGGGCCACCATCATAAACCGGAGACAAGCGGAGTGATGTGGGTTAGTCTTGCTGCAATCTTGGCTTGAAAGTTGAGCGTCTGCTCCACAATACCACATGACGATTTCATGGGATTCTCATTTGCTGAAGCACTTGCCAAGAATTTCATTATTTAAAAAAAGCAGAAGTAACATTTGTATCTATTATTTTTCTTTTCTTTAATCTACAAGTCATTCAGAGGCTATCAGTAAATAAAATCTATCAGGAACAAAATTATTTTCTAAATTTTTAAACATGATTCATTCCTGATGCAAATGTTAGTGTTCTTGCAGTTTTATACAAAAGTCAAGTGAGCCAAAGCATTTTTATTTAATTCCATTTTCTTTCTTCTGAAATGTGATACAGTAAAATCAGGTTTTGGATATGCAAAAACACACATCAGGATGATTGTTATGCTTACATAAGTAAAATACATGCAAACTATTCTCATATTTTTACCACATTTTGAGTCTAATATTTGGTAGATTTTTGTGTGTGTGCATTTTTCCTTTCCCCTTAAGAAAACATAGTTTTTCGTTTAATTCATGTGGTTTTTCTATAGCTTTCTGGGTCTCATCAAATTTCATATGAAACTATGCAGAGTCATATTTATGTTCAGGAAGACATGAAATTAAAGTTCTACCCATTGGTTAGTCCCAACATGTTTCAAACAAAAAACTCATGTTGTTAGATGTAGATTTGATTATCTGCCTTTATTTGAGTCTCCCCTCTCTCTGTCTCTCTCTCTCTCTCTCACTCTCACTCTTGCTCTCCCACTTTCTCTCTGATCTTTTTCTTTCAACTCAGCTTCCAGGAATGAATCTCATTTGAAATGAGCTGCACTGGTGTCAGTGTGGTTGTTTAACCATGTAAACTGTCTCATGATTCTTAGAATTGAAAAGAAGCTTAAATGATTGTGTCAGAAGAACATCTTAAAATACATGAAATATATTAAATATGGTATTACTAGAAAAAGTTTAGTTGTACAACAAAGACCCTTTAAATTCAACTAATTTATTACAATGACCCAAAAAGAAATATTATTTTCAAAATGATTTAGCTTCCCTAAGAGAAGTCAAGAGGAAGAAGCTCTTCCCTATCAGAGTTTGTGGAAAAATACTAATGTAATACTTTCTTAAGAATAAATTTAAAGTTACAAAGAATGACTTCAAATTTTTCAGGATTAGCAGTTTGGATTTACATGTATTTTAACAAAATACAGAAAATTTACTTTCAAAATATGACTTTTACAAAATCACATTTCAACTGAAATGGATATCTAATCTCTGCAAAAGTCCATTTTGTTGCATACATTGTTTAAAAGAATTCTTTAAACATTGTTATCTTTCAATTTCTACTGAGAACTAACAGCTTAATACAAGTGCAGTCCACTTTTCCAAGACTCACAACAGCCCCCACACTGCCACTGAGCTTGTGTTTACCCAAATACTTTGCAAACCACAGTTGATCCTTGAATAACACGGGTTTTAAATGCATGAGTCATCTTCCATGTGGATTTTCTTTGCCTCCGCCATCCCTGAGACAGTAAAACCGACCCCTCCTCTTCCTCCTTCAAAGCTTTCTCAACATGTGTAGATGATGAAGACCTGTACGATGACATTATATGACTTCCACTTCATAAATAGTAAATACACTTTTCCTTCCTTATGATATTTGTATAACATTTTCTCTTCTCTAGCTTACTTTATTGTGAGAACACAATATATAATGCATATAACATGCAGCATAGCAAGATCCCATCTCTAAAAATAAAAATTAAAAAAAAAATTAGCCTGGCAGAGGGACAGATACCTGTGGTCCCAAATACCAGACAGGTTGAGGTGGGATGCTTGAGCTCAGGAGTCTGAGATTGCAGTGATCACACCAGTATACTCCAGCCTGGGTGACAGTATGTGTTCATTGACTATTTTTGTTATCCATAAGGCAACTACTCAACACTAGACTATTAGCGGTTAAGTTTGGTGGGAGTCAAAAGTTAGTACATGAATTTTCAACTGTTCAGAGGTCAGAGCCCCTAACTCCCAGATTTTTCAAGGACTATCTGTAGATAAAATTGTAGCAACCCTGCTATAAATGTACAGATATATTTTCAATGATCTAAGGCTAACGGAAACATATTAAGCAGATTTTTAAATTTTAAGAATAATCTATTCAGAATGTATATCCCTGAGCAATTAATTACAAATAGCTAAATCTTGTAAAATATTTATTTAATGTATCAATTCAGCATGATTTCATTCACAAAAATAAAGACTAGTTTTCTTCCTTCCTTTACCCTTTAACTTGGCTAATTAATCTTCTGTTTTTCCCTCAAGCTCTTCTCAAAGGTGGGTATGAAGGGAAAACTTATTTTTGTGATACTAGAGAGAAACTGCTGAAGCCTGAGCACATTATTTGTCTCCCTGTCACAGACAATGAGCACCTTTCTTCATTAGGGAAGCTGCGCTATTGAGAGCACTGGGAACCAGCTCTGAATTGGAACAAGAGACAGAGAAGCAGAACGATGTTTCTTTCTAAAATCATATAATAAACACCAATAAAATTTCTGGGTAGTAATAACATGTCTTTTGTTATTCAAGGTAGCGTTATATAGCTTTTCCTCCTTATTTTATTGAAAGTTTCAGGAAGGGGGAAAACACTGAAACTTAAAATTAACATACATCTCGCACAACTACATTTTAGTTTGTACAAAATAGACATATAAATTGCCTGCATCATGCCTTTCATTCATTTATCTGGATAAACTTACTGAGCAGCCTCCATGTTCCTGGGACTAGGTGAGGCTTCGGAGAAATAGATACGAAAGAGATATTTTTGGTCTTCCAGGGGCTCTTAGAGCAGTGTGGGAAAGGGCATATGATAACAATGCATGTTATGTAAAAACTATGGGACAGTTAGAGTACTCTGGAAGCATTTAACTCCTATTGACAGAAGTTAGTTGCACAAATAGAGTGGCATTTTAAATTTAATAATCGGATCTGAATTCAGCCAACAAAAGACAGAAATTTTGTCATGTGCACAGAAAACATCAGAACAGACAGAAAGTTAGGAGGAGAGTCACTTTATAAAACAAATGATTACTTTTAGATTGAAAGAAAGCTGTGACCCCTATTGAAAACAGGGGGACAATTGTCAGTATAGGATCTGTTGAGGAATGGAGGGAGTAACAGTGTGGAATGACTTAATGTTTTCTATTTTACCTTCCAGCAGAGATGGGCAGAAGAGATTTGAAAGAGTTTGTTTTTATAGATGTATATAGGTATTTGTATATGTGTGTATGTGAGTTCACCCAGACATGTATGTATGTGTATTAATAACCCACTGGTCTCAAAGTAAGAGAGAAATAGGATTTACCCAGTATTTACCCAAGAATCCCCCTCATCTTTATCCCAGGATTCTGCTGTCAGCAAACCAGGCTTTTTAACAGTCTCCAATCATGAGATATTTAGAGATCTCCATTATTCTTTTGTATTTAATGCTGCAATAGCCATTCTCAGATAAATATAGATGAGGGTTTCTTGAGATACATTTTTCTAAGGAAAGCTTATAGGTTAATAGAGCTTTAATTTTTTTGGTATGTATTTCCAATTTTCCCTACCAGCATTTCTGCCCAATGCACAGAGCCATTCAGCAACACACATGTGTACCTGCTGCATTTTCGTAGAAAGTTCTTTCTACCATGAAAACATGCCGTTTGCTCAGTTCTCCAAACCGTGGATTTCATGTAAGAAGAGTAAAAATGTGGATAGATACATTCTTGGTTTTCTCTGGGAGTGGATTCTTGAAGAAAGAGATGGCAAACAAGAATAGACAATTTCAGGTCTCCAAACCACAGAACTGGAAATATATCTAAACTGGAAGGGGGCAGTCATTTTCAAGTGTTGGTTATTTTTTTTAATATCAAGTAATTTTTTAAGTCTAAGTTTAATATAACCTAATCAGCAATCAAAAAACTGGTTGACTTGAATGGTCTTAGTCATCTTTTCTGTGAGGATATCTTCTTGAAGTAAAACATCCAGAGGCCCTGTTCACACCTTATGACACCAGTTAGCATTCATTTTTATTGATCAAGAAAATATATACAGATGCTCTTCGACTTACAGTGGGGTGCCATCCTGATAAACCCATAATAAGTTGAAAATATTCCAAGTCAAACATGCATTTGGTACAGGTACACATAACCTGCTGAACATCAGAGTTAGTCTTGCCTACCTTAAACACGCTCAGAACACATGCATTAGCCTACAACTGAGAAAATCATCTCACACAGAACCATTTTTTTACTTTTTTTTTTTTTTGAAGTGGAGTTTCACTCTTGTTGCCCAGGCTGGAGTGCAGTGGTGTGATCTCAGCTCATTGCAACCTCTGTCTCTTGGATTCAAGTGATTCTCCTGCCTCAGCCTCCCAAGTAGCTGGGATTACAGGCATGCACCACTATACTAGCTAACTTTGTATTTTTAATAGAGATGGGCTTTCACCATGTTGGTTAGACAAAACCTAATTTATAATGAAGTGTTAAGTACCTCAATTTAATTTATTGATGTTCTACTGAGTGTATATCACTTTCACACCATTGAAAAGTTTCAAATCATTAAGTCAAACATCATCTGTCAAACCATTATAGGTGAGAACTATCTCTAATCTGTAATATAAAACATTATATTATGTATTTATGATCATATAATAATTCGATTATATAAAATGAATTGACATGTGAATCAAAATAGTATCTGCACATATTTGACAATATATGTACATACATTTCATTTTGCACAGTATAGAACCCCTAGAAATCAGGTCATTGTCTGCCTACTCCAAATATCATCTAAATATCATCCAAAGGTTGAGTATCATCCAAAGGTTGAAAAATAGCTCCTCAATTATGTTAACATTTTAGTGGAAACATTAAAATGGTAGTAACCATAAGCTTGCCATTAACCCTGTAATAACATCAGATTTTTGAAGATTTATGTTCAATTTTAGACTTCATATTTTAAAAGATATGAAATATGAGAACATGGTAATGATTAAAGCTTTAAAAAAATCTCTGAGGAGAAATGAATAATACTGGGATATACTACTGAGAACGAAAAAGAAGACAAAAGAGAGACAACTTATTTTTCAGGCATCTGTCAGAGCCAATAACTCTGGATAAATTACTTCTGGCTCGCACAACAAACCGGCATAAAAGGATTTTTTTAATCCTACATTTTGGAGAAGATGCAAATCTCTAAGAGAGTCAAAGTCACACAAGTCAGAGACATCTGTTCTTGGTCTCAAACCTCATTTTTGCAGTAAACGGGCCACATTCTTCCATTAACAAACATCTAGTACAATCCTGTTCTCCTAATCATCCACAAAATCATCTAGAATTCAAGATTAGCCTTAATACAAAAATTGAACATTTAATTGTCAGAAATGCATTTAATTGGAAGAAATGCAAAAAAAATTGTTTAGAAAAATTATATTTCTCAAACCTCTGGTCTCAGAATAAAGGGTTAAGTTCAGTATTGGTTAAGGATGATGAGATCACATTGATATAAAATCACTAACAAAATCAGTCAATAGTAACTGAAAAGGGGTGTTCCGGACAATGGTCAAGATGAATAATAGACACTAACTCCTATTTTGACAAGTTTATAAATTAGTTAAGGCTACAGGCACATGGCTTAAAAAGAATTGGCAAACACACTTTTCATCCCATGTTCTCATTCAGTTGTTGACAAATAACAAATTTCCTTTGTGTCCAATGATTAAGTGATGGGAATTTATTCTCTTAAACTTGATAAAGAAAAGTATTTCAAGAGAGAGAACATCAGTGATATAATAAGAACGTATAAATGTAAGGAATGCCTCATTATAAACATATCATGTCCAGCTCAGTATCAACAATGCTAATTTGTGGAGGAGGTTGGAGATTCTCCATGAACTCTACTCATGCTGGAGAAAATTCCTACAATGTCATAAACACTCATTTCTCAAGAAAATATTTATTTTTTAAGGAACCCTCAGTCTGTTTTTTACTTGATTTTTAGAAACAAATACAGCAAGCTATGTATTTTGAATAATAATATTCTGGTTTTAACTGTTGTAAGCTTAGGCACACTGGGTAGCTGGCCTTGCCATGACCAGCTGGCTTTAGACATTGTGCTGATTTTCTGTAAGATGGCAGGAAGGAGTAAAATTGCATCCTGCAAGCATACAGGGGATTCCCGATATCATAGGGTATCCTGGCTTTTAGCCTACTTTCTGGGAATAAACCAACATAGGTATCCTTATAATGTATGCTAGGTTTTATGTGCAGAAATTCTAAAAATTTTCATTATGAAATATAGTAAGGAGAGGCCAGGCGTGGTGGCTCACGCCTGTAATCCTAGCCTTTTGGGAGGCCAAGACGGATGGATCACCACAGGTCAGGAGTTTGAGACCAAGCTGGCCAACTTGGTGAAACCGTCTCTAGTAAAAATACAAAAAATTAGCCAGACGTGGTGGTGCACACCTGTAGTCCCAGTTACTCAGGAGGCTTGAACCTGGGAGGTGGAGGTTGCAGTGAGCTGAGATCACGCCACTGCACTCCAGCCTGGGCGACAGAGCAAGACTGCCTCAAAAAAAAAAAAAAAAAGAAATATAATAAGGAGGATACTATGAAGATCCCAAGCTTATGTGTGAGCTGGTATACCATTCAAGAACTCACTAGAAATGAAAGAATCTACATATTGCTGTTATTATAGGGAAGTTATTCAATATAAATCTTTGGAGGAACAATAAGTTTGAAAGTGTTAAATGAATAAAATTCTATTTAGATTAGCTAGGATTATCTGGATAAAGGTCAAACTCAATTTCCAGATTCATATTAATATATTTCCACTTAATAAAATGTCTATATTTCAATGTACACTTAAGAGATCAGGGATTTTGCTGATGGTAATTTAAATTTATATAGTGAGCTTTACATTTTGGAAATTAACAAAAATTTATTTTAGTATTTCTTAGCATTAGATAATTAATGATTTAAAGCAATCTTACCTACTTACCATATCAGTAACTAACTGCTACCTATCACAGCAGTCACACGCCAGCATGAGCACAGACTGTTGAAAGTTACCACGTACCTTCCCAGAAGGTATCCAAAAATCACACTGATGCCACAGCTAATTTATGGATCTAGCTACATTTTCTAGAATATGTGCCTAGACGTGCAAATTAACCTAGAGCTACTTGAGTGAAATCCTCTTTGAATTAAACCCTTTATTGATGGCTGAATAAGAGGATTGACATTTTTACTTTCATATTTCATTTTTTAAAATGAAATAAACACTGAATTAATTTCTAATTTTTAAATTAGAATTGTAGTTGTTTCTCTCCTTTTTATCTTAGAGTGTGGCATGTCTAAACCTCCTTTTCTGGTCTTTTAGTTTTTTTGATACATAGACCTCTTCCCAAGAAAGGTAAACAATGCTTTAAACATAGTAGGTGCTCAATAGGTTTTTAAAAATTATTATTGCAAGAAGAAAAGTATTATTCTCAGTAAGTCAGGTAATTAAGACAGCTGCCCAGAAGATGGTGCTATATGATTCCAAAAGAATGCTCTTAAATCCTACTTCAAGGGAGATTTAATTTCACAATGTTGATTATTCTGATTTTTCAGGAAGAAAAAAATCTCCCCACCCCCAGTTGCACATAAATAATTTCTCCCATAGATAAATTTGTATTTATTTCCTAGAGCTGCCAAAACAAAGTACCAAAAAGTGGATGGTTTTAAACAATAGTTATTTATTCTCTCAGAGTTCAAGAGGCTAGAATTCCAAAGTCAAGGTGTTGGCCAGACCATGCTCTCTCTGAACCTCCTGGGGAGAATCCTCCTCGCCCCTTCCCACTCTGGCAGCCACAGGCTTTCTTAGCTTGCGGCAGTCTCACTCCAATCTCGGCCTCTGCCTTCATGGGGCCAGCGTCCTCTCTCTGTGTCTTCACGCCGTGTTCTTTTCAGGTCTCCCTCCTCTTATAGGGACACCAATCCATGGATGAAGGCCCACTCTAATGACCTCATTTTAACTTGATGACATCTGCAAAGACCTGATTTTTAAATAAGGTCATGTTCGCAGGTACCAGGAATTAAGACTTCAGCATATCTCTCCAAGGGGACATTTATCCCATAAAAGTAATGGTATTTTACCTGCAGTATCAAAAATACTGGTCACTATTAATAAGATTGTAAAACATTTTGTGTGAATTTTCTAATTAAAAAGTTTGGATTTGCACTATTTTTTTCTCGCATTTTCCTGTGCAAATTTATGTACTGTGTTGTTTCAAAGAATTAATCTATAACTTTGTTGAATTCAAATCCAGAAAATGCAAAAGTCCGATTTTTTTCATACATAGAAGCAATACCTACAAACTAGCTCTCATTAGCAATGTAATTTAGTATTGATTTGACCAAGTAATTTTTCAAATATTCAATATCAGTAACATTTGTTTCCAATAAATAATAATAAATGCTTTAGAGATGCTTGTTAATTAAACCGAAGTGATTGTAGCAACTACTCAACTGGATTTCACATGACAAAGGGTCACTTAATTCCTTGTTCTGACCATCATGTAAACATTGGCTTTCTGAGAAAAATGATTTGGGCCCCAATTCTTTCCTCCCAGCTCAAGTTGACTCTTGAAATAAGAATGCCTTCCTTGATATTCATGCAAACTTTGCCAAATATCTCCTGGAAGGTAAAATCGTCTCTGATTGAGGACCACTGCTCTTCACTGGGTTGTAATCTTATTCAAGGAAACTCACTGGGCTCTTACCAACAGAGAAATATCATAAATGTTGGAAACAATATTACAACTCCTAATGGCTTTTTTTTATTTTCACAAGAAACATTTTATATATATATATATATAGAGAGAGAGAGAGAGAGAGAGAGAAAGAGTAAATGGGGTGTCATTATTTATTGATATTGATATAATTACATTATTTATTGACAAACATTTTATTTGGAGTCAATCTGAAGGAGTTTTGTTCAGAAGTATTTTACGATTAAAATCTGAACTCTTCATTCTCTCGCATATGAAGCCAGTGTTAGGAACAGAGTCTGAAAAGCCATACTTGTGTCCTAATTAAAATCATGTGTTCAGTAGCTACAGGTTAGGTAGACAAGCAAAGGGAGGAGGAGGATGAACCTTAGGGAGAAAGATGGCTTTTTTGAAATGTTTTGAAAATTGTTTTGCTTTGCTTTATTTTATTTATTTATTTATTGAGACAGAGTCTCACTTCACCACCAGGCGCCAGGCTGCAGTGCAGTGGCGTGACCTCGGCTCACTGCAACCTCGACCTCCTGGGTTCAAGCAATTCTCCTGCCTCAGCCTCACGGGTAGCTGGGACTACAGGCTGCGCCACCACGCCCAGCTAATTTTTTTGTATTTTTAGTAGAGACGGGGTTTCATCATGTTGGCCAGGATGGTCTCGATCTCTTAATCTCCTGATCCGCCCCCTCGGCCTCCCAAAGTGCTGGGATTACAGGCATGAGCCACCGCGCCCAGCTGCTTTGCTTTATTTTTATTTGTTTTATTTTCCCCTAGCTAAGGAAAATAATTTGGAAGGAATAAAATAACTTATCTAGTTGTGATGATTCAATAGCTTCTCGTTTTGTTAACAATTTTCAAGACTGGTGTGCTGCACAATAGAATTGCTGTTCATATTCTTGGCAACAAATGTTAAGACCATCCTGGGCCATAGGGTGACTACTTTACACGTAAATAGTCAACTTTATCATCTCAAACCTAATCTTGATATTAGAATCTTATCTAATATCACGGTCGATTTTCAAAGACTACAAACTAAAATTTATATTTATCTTCATAAATATTTGGTTGCAATTAAATTATAAGACTTAGGTATAGTTCAGATCAAATAGTGAAGTTGCATAGTAATGCATTATTTTCAATATAAAGTTTTAGATCTAGTAAGCATGGATCCAGAGGCACTGCTGGCAGCTGTTTCAAATAACACATGGAAAACAATACAAAATGGAAGCATTACCATAGCAATTTGCAACTCAAAAAAGAATTTCAGGGAAATGTAATAGAAAAATAACTGCAAGAATATTATCAAATCATAAAAATTTATTTGAGACTCTGAAGCTAGAGCAAAACAACAACAAAACTGTTAGCTGAAAAGTGAACAATCTACCCAAGCTATTATGTGCATTGTCCTCATGATATGAATGATATTTTACCTAACCCAAAAAATCACAGCTGCTAGAAACTAATTTTTAGGTTTTTAATAAAAAATAATATTTTCTAAAGGGTAATTTTAAATAGTAACATTATTGAGAATTTTGAAAATGTGCTTTTAAATAATGAATGCACTCTCCATGCAAAGACAACCTGATGATTTTTCCCAGTGCTGTGGTAGAAATTATGCTTCAGATTGTTTTCAGAAGAGTGGTCTGCAGGCCCTGTCCCAGCATTCTCCATACCAGGACCTTTTAACCAGAGCTATGCTGCTGGCCTGACGTCAAAGTACTGCTTTAAGAATAATACAAGAATAAACAGATTGGTTCTTTGAAAGTTCACTAGAATATATTTTAAAATGTTTAATCTGACATTCAGTTTTACAAGAAGATAAATTTACATCATCAGGTAAAAATGCATTACATACAAAATAATATAAAGGACTCACTAGTAACCTGGATTCCAACGGCACTACTTTTGAGGAAGCGTCCTCTAAGTCTCGGGAAAATCGTTCATATGAGGAAGGGAATTTTCTCCCCTAGGGAGCAGATGAAGAACCTATGCCCCAAGTATGTGTGAGTGGGATAGGGTGAGGAGGTACAGGGATTCACGGATCATCTTGGACTCCAGTAATCCTTCATTCTTCCAGGGAAAAAAAAAAAGGTAGAGACATAGATTATATGAGTTTGTCAACTTGAACTCTCTAAAAATGAGGAGAAGCCAACATCTGAACAAGGATAAGTGTGAACAGAGAAAGCATTTTTCTTGAGTCTCAGTGGGAAACTTCTCATTTTAATTTTGCTGCATCCGAGGCCCCCGGGCAAAAAATGTTATTTCTTTCACCACATTGAAGATGCTGCCCTGGAGCATGCTGAGGGGCCCTGAACCTCCATCACCTCAAGTACAGAAAACTGCTGATCTAAGGGTCAGAGAGAGAGAAAAATGAACAAGACAGTTCTCTAATGAATTGTAGCTGATGAAACAGAATAATGACAATTTTAAAAAATATATAAAGAGCACTCAAGGATATTAACGCACATAAAAGGCACATTTTTGGAATTTTGTTTTTAAATCTGATTTTTTTAACTAAAAAGTCTTGTGCTCCATTGAGTGTTACGAAAGCATGAATTTGTGGCCTAAAAGATCAAATAGGAGAGTTATTCCAAGTCATATAAAAAGATAGAAATCATGATAGCAAAGCTAGAAGACTTTAAGGATAGAGCTGTAAGACGTAATGAATAACAAGTTTTATTACTTAATAAAAATTAATGAATACAAGATAGACAATTAAGCAAATAATAGAAGAAAAAAATCTCTCAGAGAAGAAAGATTGAGTCAGCAGATTGAAAGGAGGGACTGAGTCCCAGACAAGATTGAGGAGAAAAGACAGACATCTAAGCACTGATTAGATTCAAAGTCTCCAAACTGAGAGAATAAACACAATTTCTTATCAATGTACACATAGGTAGAAAAATGAGTTTTTGCATTGTCATTTTTGTGTTGCATAATCCTTTCTACTATTTTAGATGCAACGAAGAGATTTCACCATTTTAATTTAAATGCCTGCCATTTTGATACTAATACAGTGCAGTAAAAGATCACTATGTCTTTTAATACACTAGTAGAAATATCCAAAGCTTTTGAGTCAGGCAGACATGACCTTAGTAGCCTCATGGCCTCAAGTAGGGTATTTATTTATCTTATTGAAACCTGAGTTCATTCATCAATAAAGTGGGGATACTTACATTTTAGAATTGTATTATGCACTATGTGATTGATTTTAAAAAATATTTATTCAGCCTGTACTCTATGGAAAGCATTGTGTTAATCACAGGGCACACGTTTATAACAAAATAATATAATCCTTGTTCTCAAGGAGCTTATAGACATAACTTTAATGGCATATATTACATGACTATACTTTAGTTGATTATTGATTATAGTTATGATAAACTTTTTTTTTTTTTGAGACGGAATCTCATTATGTAGCCCAAGCTGGAGTGCAAAGGTTCAATTTTTGCTCACTACAGCCTCCGCCTCCCAGGTTCAAGCAATTCTCTACCTCAGTCTTCCAAGTAGCTGGGATTACAGGCACCTGCCACCACACCCGGCTAATTTCTGTATTTTTAGTAGAGATATAGTTTCATCATCTTGGCCTGGCTGAGTCTTGAACTCCTGATCTCATGATCCACCCACCTTGGCCTTCCAAAATGCTGAGATTACAGGTGTGAGCCACCGCGCCCAGCCTATGATAAACGTTTCTGAAGAAAGCACAGGATGCACTGGCAGACTGAGGTCGGGGATAAAGTCAGACCTGGTTTGGGGTTCACAGGAGGCTTCCTCAAAAACATAGCAATAGACCTAAGTTCTGAAGTTGATGGGGCTGAATATAAACAACTGTGGTAAAAGAGGAGGAAAAGAAAGGGAGAGTGGAAAAATATGGAGCCTACCAGGTAGAAGGAAGGATATGGACAAGGGACTGAATATGAAGAGTCTGGTAGCATCAAAGAAGCGGAAGAAAGCTGGTTTCGATCCACAAATGACAGCCCGAGGGTCAGATTCTGCCGTTGCCTGTTGTTGCACAAGTGGCAAGCTAAGAATCATTTCCACAGTTTTAAATCATTGTTAAAAAAAGATAAATAATACTTTGTGACAGGATGAAAATTACGTGAAATTCAAATTTCAGTGTCGATCATTTTTTATTGGAATATAGCCCTATTCGTTTATATATTGTCTATGACTGTTTCTGTATCACGATGGCAGCTTTAGGTGGTTGTGACAGAGACCACATGACCTGAAACACCTAAAGTTTGTACTACCTGGGACTTTACAGAAAAAGCCTGCCAAACCCAGAATAAATGAAACAGAAATTTGAGGCAGAGTAGAACAATAAGAGACCAATGAGGTAGGCAGGAGGCAGATCACTATTACTGTGCTAGAAGTCTATCACTTGCAGCTTCGTATCTATAGAAAAATGGATTAAATACTCTAGAGAAACAACTTCAATATCAACTTTTGGATTATAAAACTAGTCTTCTTTCTGAAAGTTCAAGAATTCCTTTTTTTATATAAAAAGTTCTAGGTTACGGAAAAGCTTATAAAAAGTAACAAACATCTCTTTCATTTCCTGGTTCTACCAAGAGAATAATTAGCTGCCCAGTGGTACAGAGAGATAGTGTTATTAGCAAATGTTGGCAGAGCAATTTTTCTACTCTGAATGTGGAGTCAATTGCACTGTTATGTTATGAGGTTGTGAGCCAAAAGAAATACTAGACCGAGCCAAATGGGCTGCTTTGTTCCAGGTTACTCAAATCGGAAGGGACACATTTTGGAAAGATAATAAAGCAAATTAGTTAAGAGGATATTTTCAAAGTAGCAACTATTGAATGTTATGAGTTGGATGGTTTTTTACGCAGATGCTGCTTGGAAATTTCAATCAACTGTTAATTATCTATTCTAATGGGAGAGAAAAGAAGTACAGATATTGCAAAAGCGTGAATAACCCCAAGCCAGGCACGTTGACTTTGGCATGCACTTTTGTGTATTTTTGGCATCTGATTCACCTAAACAATTATATTAGCTTAATATTAAAGATGGTACTTTCTGGGCATTAAGAAATGATGGCAGGGTGATGAAAAATGAGAACACATGGACACAAGGAGGGGAGCATCACACACTGGGGTTGAGGAGGGGAAAGGGAGGGACAGCCAGGGTCGGGTGGGGAGGTCGGGGAGGGATAACACGGGGAGAAATGCCAGATGTAGGTGACGGGGGTATGGAGGCAGCAAACCACATTGCCATGTGTGTACCTATGCAACAATCCTGCATGATCTGCCCATGTACCCCAGAACCTAAAGTACAATTTAAAAAAAATGATGGCAGGGTAAAGTCACATAGAAACAGAACAGCCTGAGAGAAGCTGTCCTTGAATTTAAAATGTGCTGTCATATGGCAGAGTGGACAATGCCTGGATATCTTGGGGGAAAGTGGAATATTGATGGCTACTCCTTCTGGCCCACATGAAGAGGCACCAGCTAGGCCACATGAGAGCACCGTCTGGAGTCACTGGTGAGTGTCTTTTGCTGAAGGCTGCAGAAATTCATGCAGCCTAAATTTTCCTATGACATCTCCATGTCCCAGTTCCAAACTGATGTCCTGATTCTCATGCCTCCCCACTACCCTTATGCATCTAGGGCAGACACGGGAATCTTTTTGGCAGTAGACAGTTGATACTAGGACATAGCAAAAAAAATAAAACAGAAAAAGAAAATGTAGTCTGTTGACTTGACCATTATAGAGTAACTTCTTTCTGTACTCTCCTCTGAAGGAAACAGGTAGCAGAAATGAGACACCTAATAAACTGGCCCATGTAATTTAAAAAATGTCATCCTTTTCCCAAGTAAGGTAATTAATAGGATGAGACCAGATAGAAACAAAAGGCCGTTCAAAAAAGGGAAATGTGGCAGACAGACTGTTAAGGTGGCCACCTGTGATCCGTGTCTCCTGGTAGTCACCATTTTGGGTAATCCCTTCCTCGAGCGAGTGTGTGTGTGTTGGGGCGGGTGGGGGCGGGCAGGAGTCCTGCGCTGTCCTTCTAATTACAGAATAGGGAAAAGGGAATGGAGAGATGTGCTCACCTACCTGTGGTTACACTGTTCCATCCTAAGTGATGAGAGTAGCTGTCTTGTTTGAGTTCCTCACCCCCATGCTGGTTTTGAAAATGCAAGCTGCCTGCTGTGGGTTGCCCGTGTTGGGAGGCCCACAGGCAAAGCACCAAAGGCAGCCTCTAGGTGGGGAGAGTGGCCTCAGCCAACGGTCAGCACCAAACAAAAGCCCTCAATTCTACCATCCCAAGGCCTGAATTCAGCCAACAGAAGCAGACCATTTCCCAGTTCACTGTCAGGAGGGTGGCTCCAGCCAGCACGTGACTGCAGGCTTGTGAGACCCTAAGCAGTGAGCCCAGCTAAGCCATGCCTGGGCTTCTGACATTGAAACGGTGATTATGTGGATGTTTTCTAAGCTGTGAAGTTTGTGGCATTTGCTACACAGCAGTAGAAAACGAATATAGGAAGAAATCCTAAGCATTTAATTTGGGCACATTGCAAGGTGCTAGATAAGACACTAAGGCTTAGAGTGCATGTCCTATATATGACCTGAAGAACAGACTTCAGGGAGATGGTCACAGAAAATGTATGTTCTTCATGTACACTGTACTTTTAGTATACGAACATTCTGAGAACTTTTGTGTTAAAAAATCTGCTTAACATTTTAAGTTCATGTCAAAATTCTTTGAAAAATTATTATTTATTTATCCAAAGCACCTTAGTGTGTATTCATGTGCTTATTTAGACATTTATTTATTCAAATTTACTTAGTCATAGAATCCTGGTGTGTATTATTAACACACTGAATATGCCAAGAGAGGAAGTGCTGATTGAAAGAAAGATATTGAGATACAAAGTAAGTACTGCATCTGACTATCATAGTATGTATGTATTTATGATGATTGCAAGTATTGCGGCTTGGGATTTCTATTTCTGATTGCAATGTAGATCTTTTTTTTTTTTTTTTTTTAAAAGATAAGATCAGGGCTCCGCATCCCCAATTTAATTTACAGTCAGAGAATGAAAGTTTTTCAGTGGCTTTAAAAGTGTTTTATTACTTTTAGCTACTGTTTAGCATGTTACAGATTTCAAGAAAATATTATATTAAGCACATTGAATTCACAGCCTTATCAAATTGTTTAAGTGGAGCTAGTGAAAGAATTACAAACAAGCTGAACCTTGAGATTTTGGACCAGGATGAAAATGAGATCCTTTAAAACCAAACCCTGTTGAGTCTACTCTTGCCATCATATTTACTTTTCTTTCCTTGCCTGAGAAAACCAGTATCTCCTTGCTTAAAAGTCATGTGAGATCTCAGAAGAGGCACTTCTGTTGCATGGATTTATCTCCAACTATCCTTCCTCCAGATTTATAAGTACAATCATCTTCAGTACACTTCATGTGGTGGGATTACAAAGTTTTTCTTAGAAGAGACAACTTGTACACGCAAATCTTTGCTAAATCAGGCCTATTTATGTTGGCGGAAAACAAGAAACTGTGTGTGAAAATGAATTATAAGATTGCTAGACAAGGAAGCACAGTACAATGTGGGATCGGACCAAATGTATTGTTTTGGGCTTACATTTCTGAGAATCTGAAATTAATACATTAAATTCAAGTGGTAGGAAGTAGATGATAAGTTTGTTTGCTTAAGTGGTTGAACCATGGACTCAATGGTGTACCGAATTTAATGTGTCTGAAATTCCAGAACTGATGTAAGGTGGAGAAAGGAATGTAACATTTTAGAGGGATGGAATGTTGCGATAGATTGTTATAAGCACATTTTTCACCTATTCCTTTTACTCTGTCACCTGACAGGGTCCAAAAGACACTTGGCTTACTAAGATATTAGAAAGTGCATAGGTGAGAACAGCATTAGTATCTTCAGAAAGCTTTTTGGAAATTGTTCTGCAACTGTTTTATAGCTAGGAATAATAATTGGAGATACATTCATTGAAATGGGCTCTAATTTTAGTAGAAATGATGAGCCCTGAGTGATGGGGGCCATCTGGCAATGCTTAAATGCAAGCGAGAAGAGGGTACAATTATGGAAATGGCAGCAGCAGCATAGTGTCAGAGTGTGTCGATCCAAAGGCACCAGTAAAGGTGATTAATTGGTCATGTTGCCTCCAGGAATTAAATAGACGGTGGCATGTTAAAATGTTAATTGATTTATTTCACCACAAAATCTCTTAAATTATGGCATGAATACCTACAATAATAATTTATATCCTCCCAACTAGTGGACAACATTAAGTCTGTTCACAGAGGCAGATCTTCTTGGTTGAAAGTGAGGCTAAATAGCCTAGTGAATGTTTCCTTTGACGCAGCCACAGTAAATATTACATTTTACAAATCTTCATCCTACTCATTTTTGTCAGAATGGCTGTACACTGGAGAGAGAAAAATGAGAGATAGAGAGATTATTAGACACTAATTCTGAGTTGATTTTAATTCCTGGGAACTCAAGATATTACTGAGGGGTACTCCTGAAAATGAAGACTGCTGCACGTCTTAGATGGTCTAAGACCATTTGGCATTCATTTGAGTGGGTCTGCCACCTTATTCTGGGTTATTTCTCTAATTCTTAGATGAATGGTTGGACTAGGCAGGACTTACTCTGAAAAGATTTCCTCACGTTAGTTCTCTGGTCAGAAAGTGGTGTTATTATGGACAGAAGGAAG
This sequence comes from Cheracebus regulus, assembly GCA_963574635.1. Classification (NCBI taxonomy): domain Eukaryota; kingdom Metazoa; phylum Chordata; class Mammalia; order Primates; family Pitheciidae; genus Cheracebus; species Cheracebus regulus. Next base: position 18,763 of record CAUYQU010008761.1, read on the forward strand.
CACACAGAAGCCACCAGAACTGCTTTGTTCAATAAAAAGAGTAAATCAAAAGCAATCTCACATTCCTAGAGGAACTGTAGAAATTAAGGCCACCAGTGAAAAATTTCAAATATACTGAGGTGAAGATTATACACACATCTACTTGTAACTCACTTCATCTGTCCTAAAACAAGCTGAATGAACCCAGATAACCATGGGGATTACTGTAAACTTTTCCAGGTATTGACCCCAATTGTAGTTATTCTTTCAAGTATAATATCCCAACTTAAGTATAATATCCCTACTCATAATATCCCATATATGCTTTGGGTTTTCTTCTAAACTGACTGGAAAGAACTATCAGAAGCAATTTACTTTTACCTGAGAAGGACAGTTGTGTACCTTCACAGTTATGCCCAGAACTAAGTCAGTTTCACTACTCCGTCATAATATAGTCCACTGGGATCTTGGCTAACTTATTATTACACAGAACATTTCAATGATCCACTGTATTAGTGATATCATGCCAATTGAACCTCATGATCAGGAGTCGGCTAGTAACCTAGATGCCATAAGACATGTGTACAACAGAAGATGGGAGGAGAAATGAAGTTTGAAAACCAAACCCTGCAATAGCATACACATTTCTAGTATTCTAGGGATATGATATGTTTGGCTATCCCTTCTAAAGTGAGAGACAAAGCTTGCCTCCTTACAGCTTACCATTAAGAAAAAAACAAAATGTTTTCTGGAGCTCTGAATTTTGGAAACAACTTACGCCAGGTTTAGGTATGCCCCTATAACCCCTATAACCAAGGAACCAAGGAATAATTAAGGCTACTTATTTTGAGCGATATCCAGAGCAAGAAAAAAGTTTTTCAGTAGCAAGGCTGCAGTGTGTGATGCTCAGCTAATTAATCCAAAGTTGATCTATCTACAAAAAATCAAAATACTACATGGGACGCTCTATGGGATCCTATAGAAGAATTACGGGCAAGACCCGTGGTGTTTTGAAGCAAAGCCATCTCCTTCTGCAAATAACTATTATAGTTTTGAAAAGTGTTTTGATGACAATTTGTTTTATCCTGTAACATCAAGTCCCCCTGCAACCATGCATCATGAGCTGCATACATACAACTTTTGGGTCAAAATGGTCCTGCTGGCATAAGTTGCACTATAAATGGTTCAGACCTCCAAGACACTTATTCTGGCTGTACTGACTCTTTAATTCAATCCCACCTGTGGACTAATGAGGTTTTCTCTATGATAAGTGAACAATGGAAGAAAAAATCCTGCTTAGCTTAAATTTTCCTGGCACCAACTAGAGTGAAATTCTGCCCATGACAGTTCTATCCGGGTGGACTTCAAGGAGAATGATAAAGAAAAACATCAGTAAATTCCATTTTGGACCATACCTGGAAGGAGAAAAAGCCAAAGTCAAAAACTTATACTGATTTATGAGAAGTGACTAAAAATTTGGCTTTCGGGGAATTCATATGAATAAGAGCAAAGGACCAGCAGTGAGGGAAGCTGGGGAAGAAGAATTTAGAAGGACTTCTCAATATACACACAGAATGTACAGATATTTATGTCTTATGTGGATATTCATCAAGTAGCATCTGCTACAGAGGGAGCATTCCATCAGGTAGACAAGATGTCCCGTCCTGTGGGTCAGCCTTTTTCCCACTCACTCCAGTGTTGCCACAATGGGTCTATACACAGAGCATCTGTGGTGTCAGGGCAACACTAGAACAGCAAAGCTTGAGAGTAGGATAAAGATGGTTTCCAGGAGGAAAATCAGGCTCCTGTTTTAGCAAAAGAATGGATTCTGGCCAGCAAAAGTAGCAGGTTTACATTACCCGTGGAGCTGAAGATAGAGTGGATCTGCCTGGAGAACAATGAAGGAAAACTGCTGCATGTGGGCCAGCAGGCTTAGAAAGCAGCCCTCTGTGGACAGCAGACTGGCAGGGAGCTCCAGAAGGGAAGAGATATTTGGGAAAATGGGACATGATAAAATAATGTTGTAAGAGAGACTTTTAAAACTTGAAGCTCTTTTAAAGGTAATGATTATAAGAAAATAGCAATTAAATGTCAGAAAAAAATTGTACACAAAAAAGGAAAAGCAATCATACTAAGTGGCATATGATGAATAATTTTTTTTACTCAATAATATCAAGTAGATATTGAGTTTTAATTGAGTTAATAGAGAGAAAACTTGGCCAGGTGTGGTGGCTCACGTCTGTAATCCCAGCACTTTGGGAGGCTGAGGTGGGCGGGTCATGAGGTCAGGAGATCGAGACCATCTTGGCTGATAGAGTGAAACCCCACCTCTACTAAAAATACAAAAAAAATAGCTGAGTGTGGTGGCACACACCTATAGTCACAGCTATTTGGGAGATTGAGGCAGGAGAATCACCTGAACCCAGAAGTGGAGGTTTCAGTGAGCTGAGATTGTGCCACTGCACTCCAGCCTGAGTGATAGAGTGAGACTCCATCTCAAAAAAAAAAAAAGAAAACTCTTGGAATACTTAATTATAGTTGTAGAATAGTATGCAAATGTTCTCAGTGTTCACACTGTGTGGTGAAATGCCCTGTGTGGTGAGGATGGTAGTGATATGAAGGAGTGGTCAAAGGAAGTGCTAATGTTATCTGAGGAACCAAGAGACATTATTTTTGTTGACTGAATGTGGAAATAAAATCATATTACTATAAATAACACAGGTAAGAAATAGAAACTCAAAATTCTGTATGGTTATAATGTGAGTAGGGAATGGAAGAGGTGAGTTAGCATGGCATATTCCTCACCGATTATGCCAGCAAGTTGAAAAAATAATGCACTGGGACAGGTTCAGTGGCTCATGCCTGCAATCCCAGCACTTTGGGATGAGGCAAAAGAATCACTTGAGGCCAGGAGTTTGAGACCAGCCTGGGCAACGTAGCAAGACATATTTTCTACAACAACAAATGAGCTGGGCTTGGTGGTGCATGACTACAGTCCCAGTAATTCAGAAGGCTAAGGTAGGAAGGTCCCTTAAGCCCAAGAGATCAATGCTAAGTGCACTATGATCACACCACTGCACTCCAGCTGAGGTTACAGAGCAAGATTCTGACTCTAAAAATAATAAGAGGAATAGTAATGAATCAAATTTATAAATAGAGAAATTGAATAAACATATGAAAATGTAAATATAAACATCAGAAGAAACTTTTCAGAGTTTATAGCGGTGCTTATGAAGGGGGACTTTTGCCCTTTGGCATGCTTACATTTTAAAACTTTAATATACAATCTAACAATGTGGAAATTAAAAGTAATATGTCATGTTTTCTAACCCTTGAGTTTACGTTTCACTGTTATAAAATCAAACATGCTGATGGCAAGTACTATTAGGAGAAATTCACATCAAGTGCTAAAGGAATATGGTGAAGAGAGACTCTGGATGGAGGATGACTAGAAAAGGAACATTTTGAAGGAAGGATAGGTTCACAAGCAAAGACTCCGGCAATCTGTGCATTCTGAATGTGCAGGGAGTATACCGTTACTATGGCAATATCATCGGCTGAAGTGCAGGATTCTAAGGTTAATAGATTTATTAGGAGAAAAAGATGGACGTGTCATTTTTGGCCAAATTTTCAGCTCTTTTATTCTTGGAATAAGGATATAACATTTAAGTCAAACACATTGCAACTCTTTTGGAGTTTTTGGCAAGATGAGATCAGGTTATAGAAAGATAAATCTAGGAACATAGTGTGCAAGAGTTTAAAATGGGAAGAGTTTGGAGACTGGTGGTCTAGGAATTCTTGCACAATCTCAGGAAAGAGGTGAATGAGTATAAGAAAATCATGAATTGCTATGAATTTATAGGATCTTCATAAGGACCAAGGATTCCATGAAATCTGTATCTGGACGACCACATTTTACCAGAACCCTAAACATTCGACCATCAAACTATCCTTATTTATAGATGATGAAACTGAGGTTTAAGTAAATTAAGCAATTTTCCCCAAGGTCATGTCACTAAAGTGGAGTGGAGTTAGAATCTGAGCCCAGGCAACGGAACTCCAGAGACTGACTACTTAACCAGTCACCATGCCTTCTCACACCTGCAATAAGGCAGTGTATTTGGCTATGAAAACCAGAACAATGAGCCTAGATTTTATTCCAAGCATAAGGTAAAGCCATTGGGATAATATGACGTGATTTGTAGTGTTGAGAAAAGACTCTAACGTGGAAAGAGTGAAAATCAGTTGTTACAGGCTCAACTGTGTCCCCTGCCTCAAATTCATATGTCGAAGTCCTAATTCCCCGTGTTTCAGAATGTGACAGTACTTGGAGTTGGGCCTTTGAAGAGGACATGTAAATGAAATTATTACAGTGGGCCTAAAATGAATATGACTGGTGTTCCTATAAGGAGAAGAGATTAGGATGCACATAGAGGGAAGACCATGAGCAGATAGGGGGAGAAGGCGGCCCACTACAAGCCAAGGAGAAAGACCTCAGAGGAATCAACCCTGCTAAAATCTTAATCTTGGACTTCAAGACTCCTGAATTGAGAAAATAACTTTCTGCTGTGTAAGCCACCCCAGTGATGGTACTTTGTTATGGCAGTCCCAGCAGACTAATGCACCACTTGTAAAGGTGAGTGTTGATGAGGACTTTGGCTTGTGGTCAAGGCCAGAAAGAATGAGAAAAGATTGGCTTGGGGATATGTTTCTAAGGTCAAGCCAGCTTATCTGGTTAATTAGTAGAATGTGTAGGTGAGAGGAGAAGAATCACAGATGATTCTAAGTTTAAACTTTCTGAAACTGGATGGAGTTGGAGATACCTGGGAAAGGAGTAGGATTTCAAATACCAGGAGACAATGAGGTAGAGAGGAGCAAGGAAAGTCAGCCATGGAAAGACCCAGTGCAATGCATTCCACTTGTGTAGCAGAAAACAGAGAACCCATGAAGACAATAAACTTGAGTGGAGGGGAAGACGATAATCCTGTCCCTGCACTTCTCAGAATGTGGGTACATTCTTTGACTGAGGCCAGCAGGATGAGTTACAGTCCTGGGGCTTACAGAAAGGTTGACATGTTTAAAATAATCAGCCTGGTTTTACTTCTAAAGCAGGGGCATTGATTAGACAAAATTCACCATAGTTCATGAGAAAATATTGTTTAGAGGTTACAAGCACCCTCCTCAGAGCCACATTACTGAGTTTAAATCCTGAATGCAGCACTTCTTAGATATGTGACCCAAGGCAAGTTATAACTAAATTGTTATGTTCCTTGATTTCTTTATCTGCAAAGTAGGTGATATCATACTGTCTAAAGCACTTCATGAGTGCTTGTGACAGTGAAATGGGATTCAAGTATTTATAAAAATACTTGGTGTATTTAAAGCCTTAATCAAAATTAGTTATTTTTGTTATTAGCATCATCATTATCATTAAGAATAAAACACAAAGGACACAGAAAAGCAATTTTACCTATCAAAGATTCCCAAATTGGAGGCAGAGTTAATTAAGCCTTCCAGGAGACAATCTCAACAGAATTTACATGATATTTTGCTAACAAATATATGAGAAACACTAAAATTAAGTTAATCCAGTAATTCCATGAAGTATTATTTTCAGAATAAGTTTGTCGCATAAGTCTTCCTTCTTCACAATCATGGCATCACTGATACAGTAATAATACCTTCCATGTTATTAAGGAGAATAGAAATTCATAGAATGGTGCCAGTAACACAGCAGTCTCTTTTCTATTCTCAGACTATTGACTTGCTTATCACCCACTTCTTTCAGCAAATGACCTCACTTCCTTCTTCTCAGAAATGAGGCAAGTCCTCATAGGGGACCATCTTTGCCTTCTGTCACCAGTGATGACCACCCTCTTGTACTGAATCTCAATGCTGTCTTCTCCTCATTGCACGGAAAGATGTGTCTCTCCTCGCCTGGGATGATTTCCATCTGTTCTCAGGACACTGTCCACTCCTGGTATCTTCAGAGACTTTCCTCTTGTATTAGGTTGTCCTTACAGTGCTATAAAGAAATACCTGAGACTGGGTAATTTTAAAGAAATGAGGTTTATTGGCTCACGGTTCCACAGGCTTTTTATAGGAAATATGGTGACAATGTCTGCTCAGCTTTTGGTGAAGACTCAGGAAGCTTCTAATCATGATGGAAGGCAAAGAGGGAACGGGCAGGTCACACAAAAGCAGGAGCAAGAGGGAGAAAGAGAGGTGTCACACACTTTCAACAGCCAGGTCTTGCAAGAAGTTACTCACTATCGTGAGGACAAGGAGATAGTGCCAAACCATTCATGAGAACTCCACCCCCATGATCCAATCACCTTCCACTAGGCACCACTGCCAATACTGGGGATTACAATTCAACAGGAGATTTAAAAGGGACACACATCCAAACTACATTATCTCTCTTGATAGTGTTTTCTTGTACCTTTAGCTTTTTCTTCCTGCTTGAATCATGGGGGTGGTTTCCCCCATGCTGTTCTCATGATAGTGAGTAAATTCTCATGATATCTGGTGGTTTTATAAACGGTTGTTTCTCCTGCAGAGACATAAACTCACTCTTTCCTGCTGCCATGTAAGGTGTGCCTTTGTTTGCCTTTATCTGTTGCCTGTCACCATGATTGTAAGTTTCCTGAGGCCTCCCCAGTCATGCAGAACTGTGAGTAAGTTAAACCTATTTCCTTTAGAAATTACTCAGTCTTGAGTGTTTCCTTATAGCTGTGTGAGAACGGACCAATACACTCATCAGTAAATCCAGTGGACACTTACAGTTCTGTCTTTTGTGATCTCTCAGCTGTTCTTGGTCCCTCCCTGATTCTTGAAATGTTTCCCACTCACTGCTCCCACAACTTCATCCCTGCATCCATCCTTCCCTTGCACCCTGGCCCTCCTCTGACGGCTTCCTTGCCTCTTACATCTCCTCAGCCCATCTCAGCTTTCTGTCTTTTGCCCTGCCCTCAGCTCCCTGTGCCCTTGCTGATCTCACTCCCTTCCATGGCTTCTACCGCAGCCCATAAGCTGGTAACGTTCCTTCTTACTGAAATCTAGCCCACATTGCTCTGTCGGGCTTAATTAGCATTTACATAACCAAATGCAAACTAAACCTCTCCATCTCAGTAGGCTTTTGTCTCAAACTCAAAATGCCCCAAATGAATATGGAAACGTTCTCACCCATGGTTCTCAAACTTCTGTCTCTATCTTGATGACACTTTCAACATTAGTTGAACTATCCAGAAAGCTGAGAACCTTTTCTGGCTCCTTTTCCTCTCAATCAAATCTAAATTAGTACTGCTGATTATTTCTCTTTAATAGCCCTCCTACATGCTCACAACTTTTCACTGCCACAGTCAAATTCTGATCATGACACTGGCTTTTCTAATGAATTCATGAGTCCTTGTGCTCCACTCTTGTTCATCCTTGATCCCTTATCCACAGAGGCAGTGTGGATTTTTAAACAGACACAAATTGGATTATCCTATCGACTTTCATAAAATTATTTTTGTATTTTTGGTCATACGTTGGTCATAATCTAAATCCTAACATGGTTAATAAGGACCTTGCCATATCCTCTAATTCATTGATCTTATCATTTTCTTTCTATCCATGAGCTCCTCTTTTTTGAAATTTATAATCACATTTAATTGAAACCACAGGGGAAGCATTGAAGGTAGGGGAATTATATCACACAGGTGTTTTCAGCATAGCCTCTGGATCCTGACTGCCAGATTTTGATCCCAGGCCCTAACGCCTATTGGTTATGACCTTGGACAAGTTATTTAACCTATTGTGCCTTAGTTTCTTCACCTGTGAAATAGGAATGCCAGGAAAATTGTTTCTACCTCACAGTACAATGTAAAGGACCAAATGGTCAAGTTTATACAATGTATTTAAAACAGGGGTGGGCACGTTGTAAAAGCTAGGTCGTGTTGCCCAACATTTTATTAAATTAACTTCCTTGCAATTACTCTCTCTTGATGTTTCTTGTAAGATCTTCACTAGGTAAACACTCAGAAAAAAATAAACATAAAAACAAACATATACATCTCTGGCCTAGCCCATACAGGAAATAGCTGGATACCTCCAGCATACAGCAGGCTGGTTGTATAAGCCTCAAGCTTCAGCATTTCTAGACCACTATCCAAAACAGTGACAGCTTCTCTAGTCAGCTAACATTTCTGTTACTTTGCAAAGATTATTTAATAACTTTTCTGACTTCCCAAATTTCTTATCACCCCCTCCCCACACATCCTCATTTTCAGCCGATGACTTTGCCTCTTACTCAGTTTGAAAGTTTAGAAGACTTCAGACTGAAAGTCTGGGATCTCCTCAGCTTCCATCCAAATCTGGCTGAGTCCGCTCCCACTTCTTCCTCTTGTCCTTTCAGAGAAGGGAGTATCCCTTCTCTTGCACCCCAGCCACGGCCATACCTTCTCAGCGATGTGATCCCTCCAGTGACCTTCCACCCACCTTCTCAGCAATGTGATTCCCCCAGTGACCTCCATCCTGGCCCCCTTCCCCTTTGCGCTCTGCCAGCTGATCTCCAGCAACATTCCTGACACTCCTTCCCAACATACCTGTTTGTATGTCTACAGCTACTACACTGTTTCTCCACTCTCCCCAAAGCTTGGCTTCTCAATTCTTTCTCTGCCAGCTCTTTCTTTCAGCTTCTTCCTGTTCCACGTTCTCCTCCACTGAACTCTAAGCATGTAAAAGCTTTCGAATTACCTTAATCAACTTATTTTGTTTACATTTTTCTTTTTATGTTCACCTACAGGTGATTTATGATTTAAAAAAAACTATATCTAAATACACCTAGTATACACTCTTCTAATGAGTATAAGGAAAGATTCTAACTGAAGAAAAGCACCATGTTTCTTTGTTTTCTGAGTGGAATGTATCTTATCAATGTCATCTAGGTATCTTTAAGTCAGTGTCTATGAGACCTGATGAAACGCAGGCTTGCAGACTCACACAGGCTTTCCTGGACTGCCCAATCCAAAGCAGGAATTCCCTATGATTCTCTGTCATCAGGAATTCTCTTCTTTTCTCCCCAAGGGGCTTCTCTCAATCATAAATTTGTTTCACAGCTATTTCTTTGACGGGGGGGTCTTTGAATGCAAAGCCACATCTCTTTGGTTCACGCCATCATACACTGCCAACGGAGTGACTGGGTCACAACAGGTTTGCATTGCCTATTCATGGGCTTACAGCATCAGTAAATGAAGAACCTCCTCTGGGAGGCTTCCTGTGTGTTAGTAACAGAGTGTTCAATAGCTGTAGGCTACAATGAGGTAAATGACAGTCAACTGATTTTTGCTCTAGACTACCATTATAAAGCACAGAATTGCTATTTGGTTATTAAACAAACTTGCCATAAGACACTTTAACATAAGAACATTCTAAAAAAAAAAAAAGACATATAAAAGGCAATTGGCTTTTATTTAGCAATATGATTAGGACAAGTCTTTAAGAGTTGGTCACTACACTATCCAGATGATCCTTATTAATGAAATGACCGAAAAGTACAATTGGAAACATCCTTCTGCAAGAATGATTGCAGACCCCACAATATATAAAATTTTCAGAAGATGGAATAAGAAGTAAACATAAACATAACCCTGGATATTTTTTGCATAAATTGAAAGAAAATATTTCCCATCTGGATTTCCCTTTGTGCAACCATGGATATAAACCAGAGTAAAAGCAATCATTCTGTAATCCCTCAAGTCCTTAAGCAAAGAATAAATGCAATTTTATTTTCTAGATACAAAAATATAAAAAAGTAAACTCTGATTTGGAGCAGGTGTCAATACTTAAGTGGATCATAAATAATAATTAAATACAAACAGTGCCTTATCTCACCTTTTGATCTTGGTTTTTCATTTTACAGACAAGATGAAATGATAAAAATCCCTGAATGAATTATGTTTCATTGGAAAATGTGTAGTTGTCCCTTTGGTTCTTGATGGAGATCAGTAAAATTGCAAGAGACTTCACCATCTGTTTACATATACTTAGGCGCTGTCTTATTCTGGTATTGTAGAATGAAGAAATATAACTGACACAAAAAATGCAAAGTAAAGGCCTACAACTTGCATTTGAAAAATCAATTATAAACTGTAACAACAGACCTAAGAAGCTGAACAAATAAAATATAATGATTTCTTTCCTCCTGGGGTTGATGTGACACTAAATGAAAAAAAAATGTAGTAAGTACTCTCTGAACATGTCGTATAAATGCATGATATTAACAGCCATCAGTATTTTTCCTACATCTTTTGGCTCATTAATTTGTATCTGGATTTCAAGAGATTAGTGAACCATTTTTAATGGTGAAATAATTATTTTTAAAACTAAATTGATATAAATTCATGAAGAAAAATGATCATTTCTAGTAAGTAAAATTACTTTTAAAATTTGGTTTCAGATCAAAATTCCTTCTAGAAGGTGTTCTACCAAAATATATCAGAAGAGGGCAGTAATGTTTCATGCTTTAATTTAAACAGGCTAGAAATAGTCATTTCAATTTTTCATTGCAAATCAAAGCATAATTATAAGTTAATGTCCTCTCCTGCCACCAACCTCAAAGGTCATCAGAGTATGTTCTATAAATGGAAAAAAATTGTTAGTTTTAATTACATATAAAATTAGTATTGTATGCTCCAGTGGTGTCTATTTCTTTTTGGTTTTACTCTTCATCTTCGAAATGAATAAGATATTGTAGGTGATACAATATCCTTCATGGATTAAATTCTATGCATTGTATTATAGTTTAACTTGAATATATGATTTATTGTCCTCATACCTTAAATCACTTCAAATTAAATTACTGTTTTGTACCTTCTGCATTTTTCAATGAAGACATTTAAATTTACTTGAGTGAAATAAAACTTTAAAAAGCAATATTCAGTTTTTTGTAAGTCGGGTTAGTTTTTACAGTTTAAATTGTCTGAAAGAACTAAAAGTTGTCCATTTTGCCTAGGTACTCCCTCAGCTGAGTGAGTGAATTGTGCAAGTGTTTGAATCATGCCTCTCTTAGAATGGCAAAAGTGGAGCACAGTTTGACTGTAAGATATATTTGGAGGAGGAGGGTATTGATGTAGAAGAAATAACACTCATGAGACTCTGAGGTACACAGAGCCCAAGACAAAATTCTCAAGTATGCAATGCATGTGGGGTCCTGTGCTCCATTTGTGTACCAACACCTCAATTCAAATCAAATTTTGCAGAACTAGAAACAGTAGATGGAAATCACAATATGGCAGATTTCAGATCGACTCAGACAAGAGCTTTGTAACAATCAGAATAACTGAATTGAATGAATTCCATGAGAAATGAAGTTGACCTAAGCTTCAAACAGGGCATGGACAGTCAGTGATGAAGTACCTAGTGAAGTGGTAGTTAGGTGGTCTTTAAGTCATTTTGCAAATGCAGAACATTGTAAAGTCAACACATACGTGTTGAGCTTCTGCTAGACATAAGGCACTGTCTCTGTGGAACTCTGGCAACTTCGTCATGCCCCATATTCTAGTTTGGGCTCATCCCAGAGTTTATGTTTGAAGAAATAAGCAACAAGTTTTCCTTTTTCTTCCAAACTGGAATTGACTCACACTTCTGAACACTTCTGGTTTCTGAATAAATAGGTACAAGTGATAACAAAGAACACTTCAGAATGAATTAATCCTCATTTCACTTTCTCTGGTGACTCTCATTGGGTCCATGGCAGCAGGAGCGGAGTAAAGAACAAATTAGCGTCTGCCCCATCTAGACTCCCAAACTGTTTTCAAATATTTGGTGTATTCCTATATAGTTTCCTTTTTCCTGAAATGAATTTTGCATCATCATTATCCATAAGCCCCTTTTCTATTGAAACTGCCTCTTTGAGGCACGTGTTGAGTCTCCCTTCATCTCATTGCTTCTGGTCCTTGTGCAAGGTTTGTTTTCTAAAATTACTTCTCTGTGTCACTGCCTACCTGGTTTTCCTGCACACAGCCCCGTGGCCACAGAGGGTCTTCAGTTCAACTTCAGTCCTGTGTCTGTTGCTTCAGGGTGCAAGCCGGATGTCCTGGAGTCCTTTCCAAATGGCCTGCACTCTGGGACATCCCTGAAGTGAATCTGCAAATCAGCTCTACATGCTGAACACTTGACATGAACCAGTCATCCAGGTGAGGCCTTAAGTGAGTTATTTAATACTCTCCACAAGTCTCAGAAGTTACTTACTGTGAGGTTTGTTTCCGAGGATAAAATGAAGAAACTGAGGCCAGCACCAAAATAATCCAATGCAAGGGAATTTATTCAGGCTCCCGGGTGAGGTTCTGCGGTCCGGACAGGAGGGGCCGGAGAAGTGCAGACTCCTCTCAGACAGGGGGTTTTATAGGGAGTGAGTCTATTTTTAGACAGTGAGTCTATTTTTAGACAGGGGGTTTTTATAGGGAGTGAAACAGCTCGATTGGTTGTGGAAGGGCAAGACTGCTATTGGGTAAGTTGCAAGCCTTGACCTAGGACTTGGCTTGTTAAAACTCGGCTGCTATTGGTTGTTAAGGCTTAGCTGCTATTGGTTGTTAGGGCTTAGCTGCTATTGGTTATTAAGAAGCTATGGTTGCAGCACTTCGTTTGCATACTGGGCTTTTTAAGAGAAGACCAGGCTGTGCGAGCAAGGGAGAGGGGAACATGCCCGAGCATGTCTGAGCTTGCTCGGGGCTTGTAAAAGGGAAAAAAGGAGGGGGGTGGGGCTTGTAAAAGGGTAAAAAGGAGGCGGGGGGTGCGTCCAAGCTCCCAGCAAGGCAACCGGCCTTACAGGTATCTGAGGTCTTCCTTGCTACCATGATTCAATTCTGCCATTTTGTGATTTTAGATATAAATATAACATATGTCCCACCTGCTGGACTCAATAAGGTTATACATTCTCCCCAAGTTAGATAATTTATTATGGCTCTCATTCTTCTCATTAACATGCTTTTCTTCATATTTTTTTTATGTAGGCCAAGGTTTTTCACATAGTTCAGGCTTTCTTGATTATTATGATACTACTCCATTACCCATCTCTCAGATTTATGTTTCATCAAACCAAGCTAATAGTCTTACTCCATTTGTGCAAAAATGTTACAAATGATATCCTTGGAGTGGTGCCATGCAGAGCCCCTGAACACTGACTAAACGTATTTCAACCATGAATCATAGATTATGTCCTATTGATACTTTATACTTCTAAGGGGTTCTCCTGAGTTTCTCAAAATGATTAAGAAGTCCACATTTTATTAGTTGTGTTTTGTATAAGAGGAAGGAAAGAAAATTAACTTTTGTTGAAAGAAGTCTGGGGAAGAAATAACATATCTGGTTCCTTATTTAAATTAGCTAACCCATTTAGTATGGGAAAACACTTCAAGTGAATCATCTAACCTCCACAAAGAAACTCTAGTCAGTAGGCAATAACAGTTGCTTCAGATCAGACACAACTTTGAACCAGCCAAAAATTATCAGGTTTTCTATGAACACATTAGTTAAGCACCAAACAGGTTCCCACTCATTCTCTTTTCCTTCATTGCTCCACTTCTCCATGGCATAATACTGAACTCACACAAGCTTCATAGTTCCTTGACTATGAAGTTATAAGGGACTTATATGACTTAGTGTCTTACACGACTCTAGAGACCAGCGCAATCACAAATGGGGGTCATGTTCATTTGCTTTTCTCTGCTGTGTCTGGCTCCCCTATCATAGTACCAGTGACACTTGCCTGCAACCAACTGTTTTAATTTCTCACCAGAGATTATTGCTTCTGTCACTAGGTGAAGGCAGTGGTCATTCTCCCAACTGCCTGTGTCAATTTTACTGCAGAATTTCACAAAATTTCCCCACAGAATAATGGGAACAGAAAAAAGCATGCTCTATTGTTTCCAAAAAAATAAAAGACAGAAAAAATATTTCCATGTCTTTAAAATAATCCTAAAACAGTCATCTCAATGGTGTAACAATAAAAACTAAAGTAGCATATCAGCATACATGTTTTACATGTAAAAAACAGAGGGATTATGAACTAAGGAGATAGCTCAAGAGTTTTCTGTGATGTACAGCAATCAAGTAACATTATTGCCCAAGAAATAAGAATGTCGACATCCTGTTAATGTTTCTTTCTGGGTGTTCTCTGCTACTCCCCGATTTAGTTAAACTAAAATATGATCAACAACACTTAGATTCTACTTCAAGTTCTGTCGAGTTCTACTTCAAAGTTTTGTCAAGTTCTGTCTGTGAGGGCTTGGGCAAGTCAAATTTTCTCTTTGATCCTTAGGTTTCTCATTCATAAAGGTATTTCATTAGAAAATGAGCCCAGTTGCTCCTTGCATTATAAAGTTCCATTTTCTTTTATCGAGATTTGCCTTAAGAGAAAATATAATAAAATCAGTTTTGTGTTTTATTTTCCCTTTTTTCCTTCCAGCACAATGGAGGCCCCACAGCTTGGAAAATGTGAGATTCTACTGAGCCACTTTCTTAAAAATTAGAATATGGTTCTTTTTTCCAGGTTCACCTCTGTTTCCTTGTTTGACCAAGGCACTCTTTTTCTCTCCAGCCTGCTACACATTAAAAGGTTCAATGTGGCATGAAGGAAGAGGTTGAGGGGTGATTAGGAACATCCAGAAGAGAGAGCAGAGGGTAAATGATTACTTATTGCTCATGCAGGAAAAGTTAGATTTAGGGATCCCTCTGTTTCCAACTTTTCAGCTGCCATGAACCAACTCTAAAGGATTTTGAGTTTAGATTTAGAGAATGAAATACAAGTTAACATTTGGGACTGAAGATTTTTCATCATATAATCATCATATATTCAGAAGGAGGTCTACTCCTGACAGTGGACCTATGAGATTTGTCAGTGAAGAAAAGAAGAGAGAGAATAAGTGGTAGAAAAAGGCTTTATTCACAGTCAAGAGTTTAAGTATTAACCAGTCCATTTACAGTACCCAAATTTAATCAGCCCATACCATCTTTGCCTTGTGCTTATCTAATCAGATGTATTTTAATTGGACATTGTTTTTATTAAGTTTACATCATATGTAGGAAATCATGAGTTAGCCTCACTTCTCATTCAGAAAACAGTGCATTATTTAAAAGGTAAAGTGTGGATAACATAATTTATATGTGGTGTAGATGACTGAGAAACAGATTACTTGGACACCATATTTGTGAATCTGTCCATAAAATAGCACTTGTAGTTTTTCATATATTTTAATAGATTTTATACTATAATAGGCCAAATAGAATCAGGGCTTTTTCATGGTTTATGTCAATGATTTCTATATTATTATGTTGTTTTTTTATGTGTGTGTTTGTGTATGTACATACATATCTGCAAATTAGAGCATCTTCATGGAGACGTTAGATTAGAATATATACAGTTGATTCTTGTTCATGACAGTTATGTTTCATAAAGTCTCCATGAACCCTGAATTTCTTATTTCTGAATCACTGTTTCTAGGAGAAATACAGGATTAGGTTCTTGTGAGACTGTTGTCACATTTTTATCAACTGACCAATACATAACCTTGTTTAATGTATGTTTCTGTTTAACTTTAATATCCATATGGAAGTTAAGCAGAATATATATATGGATATTAGGTTGAAACATTCAAAGCCAATTTAGATGTAGGGAGCACAGAGGGCATAAACTCCTCCCTCTGATAACATTCACTTCCTCAACTTTAGGCAACACATAACCTTTTGCATGTTTTCCTGTTCCAATTACGTATTGATACCTAATAAATCACCCCAAAACTTAATTGCTCAGATTGTATTAATAATTTTTTTGTTCAGCGATCTAGAATTTTTCAGGATTTGATAGGAATGACTCCTCTCTGCTCCACAGGGCATCTGTTGGAGACTGGAGGATCCACTGTCAAGATGACTCACTCTTATGACTAGCAGGTTGGTGCTGACTTTCAGCTTGGAGCTCCCTAGGGCTATGGCCCAGAACCTTTGGTTCACCTCTTTGAGGACATCTTCATGAGGTAACTGGGCTTCCTCACAGTATGGTGGATGGGATCCAAAAGTAAATGTACTAAGAAATGAGAAATGGAAGTTACTAATTTTTGGTTGCCTGGCCTAGAAAATTGTACAATGTCACTTTTGGCATATTCTATGAAACAAGAAGTCACAGAACCCGGATCTAAGGGGAAATGACATAGAGCCCTTGATGGGAAGAGGGTCAAAAGGATTTGGGGGCCATATTTCCAAACCAACTCAATCACAATGCCATTGATATTACCATTAAGCCTAAGCATTAGGCCATTATACCTTACTACGTATGATTATAGTTATTCCTTATGACCATTTCTGAATATTTCCCATAATTATTTTCCTAGATTTTCTTGCTGTTATAATTTCTATGGTATATACCTAAATATCAAGTTCACTAAAAGTGAGTCTTAGAGCAAGCCACATCATGTTTCAAAAATAGTGGTAGATTTTAAAATATCTCCAGCTTGGCTAGAGACAGGGGTATTGAACTCTAATTAAATGGAGACACGATGCCTTTTTATGATAATACTGAGAGGAAAAGAACTGCTTTATCCTTTCACAGCAGGACATATGAATTTAATGAAGGTTTTTGGCATGCTTAAATTCCAGATGAGTTATATAATCACAACTTACCCATTTTAGAAATTTATTTTTTGAGAAAAATTCCAGGCTACAAAGTTTCTAGAGTAGAAGAAATAGAGTGATAGGAGAGTTCAGTTATAGAAAGCCTTGAGGCTGCAGAAGAATTAATTCTGAATAAGCAGATAAAGTTTGAAGGATATTGGTGAAGAAATAAATAGCTAGAAAAAAAGGAAACAAGGAAAACAGAGCAAGAACTGATGAGAGCTTAGAATACATTAGAAAATCTAAGAGAAGGTAAAAGAAAGAAATTTAACATTTACTGAGAATTTTCCCTATAATCTGTCTGCTCTAAATACATTATCTCATTTAATCCTTGAAGATATCTCATTATGCATTACTACAAACTTTCATGGGTGAGTACACTGAAATGACGTTAAATGATTTACTGAAGACTATTTAGGTTAAATAAACATATGCTAGAATCCCAAGCTCAAGAAGGTGCAGATGAGGATAGTCTATGAGGGGCATGGTCTTTGGAAGAAAAATCTCTTCTCCAATTTCATTTAGTAAGGAAATAATGCACATGGATATCAAGTAGGAGAAGCCTGTTTGGGATTGTCTTGGGATTTTTTCCTTAATTAATCCTAGTCTATAATATATGAGGCAAACTCTACATGGGGGACCCTTTTGTTGGTTTAATTTCATTTAGAAAACATTGAAGTCACATTGAGCTCAAAAGAATGCTTAAATAAGTTAATATATGCACCAGAAAATTGGAAATGATAGGTTGTCATTTATTATGTTATTCTTCCAACTATTCACATGTTAGCCTTTAACACTCATAGGTAAATGCTTGCCCAAGTTATTCCATGACCAGGAAGGGTAAAGGAGAAAGAGAACAAAGAAATGGAAATCAGTCTCAAGTTACTTATCCATTAGTTAGACTACTAAAGGATACCTACAAAGCAGTGAATTTACAAGTTTGTAACGTTTACATGTTTGTAATGACTATCATAGTAACTACAGTGAAAGTGCATAAAGTTGAGCAGAGGAAATTGTTGGGAGGAATAATATCCTGAGAAGGATTTAGAGACTGAGATAATCACAGACTGAGAAAAGACTAAAATTTAAAGAAGAGAGGAAGAATGCTGTAAAGCAGGCCTGAGTGGACAACAGGAAGAATCTGGAGTTACACCTGAGTTCCAGTCCACCCCCACTGTTATCTAACTGCATCTATTCCAGTTAATTATTCTATGTCTCTGAGTCTCAGTTCCTTCTTCTGCAAATGTTGACAATTGTATTCCTTAAGGGATGACTATTAAATGACATAATGTTTGTAAAGCACCTGGGACAAAAAATGCCCTGATTAGATTTTGTTTTTGGAAACTCATCTAGGCTCAGTCTGGCTTCTGGATAACAAATATCCTATTTCTGAGGCTTCCTACCTATGGCTAAATTAGTTTGAAGAGGAAACATTGACATTGATTTTCTCTGGAAATGCACAGCTTCCCTGTGTGCTAGTCATTATTAAATACGTGTGTATGGGATATACTACTTATAGTTTACTCCCTGAGATTTCCTTTAGGCTAGTTGAAATGCCACAGAATTTAAAAAACAGATGTTGTATTCATTTTAATACAGCAGATGCTGTCTACTTAAAAAGGTAGCAACATTCTCATTCTTCTCATGTCTGACTGCCTTCACACTTTTGTTTACATAAGGAAATGCATAAGCAAATATTAAAGGGAATATTTTAGAATAAGTTTCTGCACAATGAATCTTTGGGTATATAGACATCTGTGATGTAAAATCTCCTGGCATTTTTTCAGAAAACACATTATCGTTTAAAAGTTGTCATGTGGAATGCAATCTTAAAACTTGTTTGCAACAGTCATGGAATTACACTAAAATTCTGAACAGAGAAATGTAAAATAGATACACAATGCTCTTTGTTTTCACATAGTTATAATAAACATTTAATACTTAAATCTAGAAGTAAAGTGTGCTGTGTGTGTTCTGATTTTAGTTTGTGTTTCCCTTTTGAACATCACTTCTTTCTCTGACTCATAAACTTTTTGTCATTACTACTATTCTAAACTTCACTCTATAAATCTCTCATTTTTAAATGATGAATGCAGGTGTTCAATATTTTCCCTGAGGTAAGAATTTTTACACTTGTTTATTAATTCAAGAGATAATTACTGAGAGTCAACTAATGTGCCTGGCAGTCAGTCAAGTTCATTGAATATAATGATGAACAAACAAGTAGAATCCCAGACTTCAAGGAGCCTAAAAATGTGGTAGAAATAGAAATTATGAAAACATTTCGTAGATCCACTTACACCCTGTGATCAGTGCTATGAAGAATCATTATGGGTGCTCTTGTGAGCATACCAAAGGGAATTGATATAGTTGGTTGTACAGAGAGGACTCTGAGTGCAGAACTAAAAAATATAAGTAATTAATAGATGAGAAGAGGGAAGAATGTTCTAGACACAGGCATTGACTGAAAGGTATTGAAGTGTTGCCAAGGACCAGAGTACCCAGCATGAGGCTGGAGCTGTAGGTGGCAGCCAGGTAGTGTATGGTTGTGCTAAGGATTCTATCTTTATCTAGGAAGCTAAAGTATTGGGAAATTTATAAAGGAAGTGTCATGAAGAGATTTGGATTCTTCAAAGTCACTGTGTCCAAAGTAGAAAAAAAATGGAGAGAAGAAAAGCAAAAGAAGATGGAAGGATAGGTGGGCACAGTGGCAGGCGCCTGTAATCCCAGCTACTCAGGAGGCTGAGGCAGGAGAATCGCTTGAATCTGAGAGGCAGAGGTTACAGTGAGCCAAGATTGTGCCACTGCACTCCAGCCGCGCCAACAGAGAGAGACTGCATCTCAAAAAAAAAAAAAAAAAGGGAAGGCTGGTAGAGAGTGGATGTACAGGACTCTGGACTCACACAAGAGTGGCCGCAACTCAGTACTCTCCTTTCCCAAAACAACAACAAAATTGGAACTGGGAGCTCTGTCTTACATTCCTAAG
>CAUYQU010008762.1:0-75055 GCA_963574635.1 Cheracebus regulus
AACAATGTGTAACCTAAATGAATGACTTTCCAATGATGAATTATTTTTGAGACAGGGTCTCGCTCTGTCCCCCTGAGTGTAGTGGTGCAATTCTAGTTCATAGCAGCCTCAGACTCCTGGGCTTAAGTGATCCTTCTGCCTCAGCCTCCAGAGTGGGTCGGACTGTGATGAAATTTTAAATACTGAAAATGAGAGATCACTCTCACTTCCCACGAGCATTCCTCTGTTCCCATTTAGGGCCGGGCCTCTGTTCCAGTGTTCCTTTGCTGAGAGCACAGAACGCAGATCACTGAAATACACAGTTAATCTGCAAACGTTGGTATTGCAATAGCCTCACAAGCTTGGAGCCAGAAGATAGGTCAGCTTACTCATTTCACAGCCTGAGAAATGGAAACTGTAGCATTTACAAACCACAGTTTCAACTGGATATTTTACTGGATGCTGATAATTTTTTAAATTGACTGTTCAGTTTTTATTCTGTTTTTTCTCTCTCTCTTCTCTTTCCCTCTCTCCCTGTTAAATTACATTTGCACTCTTCACCAAGTGCCAGTGAGCCATGGACTGTAGCCAGAAAGCAAAGCTATTCCAGAGGCTTCCAGGCACCATCAAAAGGTGCTTGCTTTTCAAAGAGCTCCAGTTTCAATGCTCTCTGAAATGAACTATTTTATTTCTAAAATTTCTAAGTTTGATGAAAAGTTCTCCAAGCATGCATTTTTCATGTTGAAAATCACATTTAATTCTCTGTAATGGTCCCCAGAGATGACACGTTTATCCCACAATCTGCAATGTGGTATTATTCCCCGAGTTCTCCTGAGACATCTTTTATGTCAGGAATTCATCATTGAGGATTTGTCAAAGAAATAAATATCTTTTTATCATAAAGAAGAGTTCTAACCTTTTCCTTGTATTTATTCCTGGGGTATCTGCCAAAACTTTTCCTTACAGCTTTTCTTGATCTGCTGGGGATATGCCTTCTTCATTTTTTTTTCCCCACTAAAGGTCTAAAGAGACAGATTGTCATTTCCCTTCCTTAGTTCTTGAACAACAGATTCGTTTCTTCTCTGGAGCACTGTTTGCCTCGAAGTTTCCCCTCCTTCCAGAGAGGAAAGCACCGCTTCTCTGTCTTCTGAAATCAGTGTCTGGTCATCAGTACTCCCTCTGTGTCTAAAACAGATGAGCCATGTGTGGCTCCTGACAATGTCCTCCGGGCAGAATGTGCACTCATATCCGGTGCTGAGTCGCCGGGGGTCTTTTGAACAATTGCAGCATGTCTGGCTTGTGGCTGGATGAGGTTGTCCTTCCATGTGTCTGCCGGCTGGGAGGAGAGCTGCTGTTTGTGCTGCTGGCTTTCCCTCCACATCCGCCCCTCCACACCCAGCCGTCCCCCCAGCTGGAGTCTGGACTTCCCCAGCTGGAAACTGGGAAACCCACAGTGACACAGGCACGGTCTCCAGGGTCTCAAACAATGTCCATAGCATTGGGAAGTTCACTACACAGATTTCCAGATACCCCCGAAAATGGCTTTCTGACGTGGTGGGCGTGAGTCACCCGATCTCTCTCTGCTTAGTTGGGAACTGTCTTTTTAGGGTCATCTCCTTTTGTCCTCCTTGTTAGCCAGATTATTAGTGACCTCGTTCAATAAAAATCCTTTGGATTAGTATTGAAACGTGGTCATAAGGTCGCCAGAAACAACAGATTCTATCTTCAGTCTAGTATCCTTCGAGTAGATATTTTCCTTCCAATAACTGGGAGGAAAGATTTTTTGCTGGAGAGCTGACCTGACGCTCTGTTTTCCTGACAATAATACAGAGGCAGGCTGAACGTCCTCAGAGAGGCAATAAAAAAAAATCACCCAGCCAGGTGCGGTGGCTCATGCCTGTCATCCCAGCACTTTGAGAGGCTGAGGCAGGCAGATCACTTGAGGTCAGGAGTTGGAGACCAGCCTGGCCAACATGGTAAAACCCCGTCTCTACTAAAAATAGAAAAATTAGTTGGGCATGGTAGCATGCTGTAATCCTCGCGACTCAGGAGGCTGAGGCATAAGAACCACTTGAACCCAGGAGGCGGAGGTTGTAGTGAGCTGAGATCATGCCACTGCACTACAGCCTGGGCAACAGAGCAAGACTCCATCTCAAGAAAGAAAAAAAAAGTCCCAACTAGATGTGACCAGCTGCAGTCCAGGTTAATCACGCAGTTAGCGCCCAGGTGCGAGTTCCCCCTTCTGTAGCTCCTCCTACCCATCTCGTGCCTTTTGTCTCTTTGTTTAGAGACAGGGTCTCACTTTGTCACCCAGGCTGGAGTGCAGTGGTGTGATCATATCTCACTGTATTTTCAAACTCCCAGGTTCAAGGGATCTTCCTGCCTCAGCCTTTCGGGCAGCTGGGACTACAGGCACGCGCCCCCATGCCCAGCTAATTTTTTTACTTTTTTTATTTTTAGAGACGAGGTCTTGCTATGTTACCCAATCTAGTCTCAAACTCCTGGCATGAAGCAATCCTCTTGCCAGGGCCTCCCAGAGTGCTGGCATTACAGGTGCGAGCCACGGCGCCTGGCCTATTCTTGTGGCCTGCGTCTTCTGCCTCCTGGTGGGCAGCTCTGAGCGCCAGGCACGTGTCTGCTGTTCTCGTCTCCCCGACACCACCTCACACATGGAAGGGGCTCCAGAGGCATCTGTTGTTTATTGGCAGATCCGGAGAGCCCCGGCCTCCATCTCCTGCTTCCAGCTCTTAGGTTTCGATGCTTGCACTGTCATGCAAAGAGCCCCAGCTGGGGAGGTGATGTGACTGCCTTCTGTACAGGTTTACTGGGGCATCCCAGCTGGGACCAAGACAGAAAGCTCCCACCCGTATGGAGCTTTATGCAAAACACAGAACCGCAGAGTTAGACTCTCAGTTCAGCCTCCCTACGCCCCTGTGACCTCTGCTATGAAAATGGGGGTGATGTTTCTGTGAGGATTCAGTGAAGTGCAGCAGGTGGGAAGCTCCTGTTTAGTAGTTCTGTCAAAATCCATTTCCTTTCCCTTCTCCTCCTCAGCTCCCTGGCTTGATGTGGCCACTGTGGGTGGTACGTCTACAAGCATTCCACGTCTCCTTGGTTGTCCGCTAAATGTACTTTCTCTTCTACATTTTGGAGCTCTCTGAATTGGGGTGCCAACTCCTAGTAAAGGCTAGGAACAGTGCGTGTTGGCGGGGCGCGGTTCAGACAGGATCTTGCTTTGTCGCCCAGCCTGGAGTGCAGTGGGATAGTCATAGCTCACAGTAGCCTCGACACCCCCAGCTAGAGCAGTTCTCCCACCTCAGCCTCCAGAGTAGCAGGGACCACAGGCATGCACTACCATGCCTTACTAATTTTTAAAAATTTTTTAGAGATGAGGTCTGGCTCTGTTGCCCAAGCTGCTCTCAAACGCCTAGCCTCAAGCAATCCTCCTATTTCAGCCTCCCAAAAGTGCTAGGATTATAGGTGTGAGCCACCACCCCAGCCTTGATTTGTAGTAGAAATAGTAACTAGTATTTGTGTAACAATATATTCTTACCTCTCTTCCAAGCATTATCTCTCTTAATTCTCCCAACTTTTGAAGAAGTCCTGTTTTCATTCCCATTTCATAAGGGAGAAAACTGAGACTTTGAGAGGTTACACAGCCTTCCCAAGTTCCCATGGCTGGCAAACAGCAGTGCTGGAACGCACACCCAGCTCTGCTAACTCGAAACCACTGGCTGTGGGCTTCTGCTTTATAGGAGGCTACGATACCAGTTTGGGTTTTCCAAAGAATATTCAGAATACGCTTATGAATCTGAGTGTTGCCTGAAACTTTACCAAAAATATATCTATCTATTTGTGCATTATGTGTATCTTTCAAAAAAAGGTATTGAGATCACCTCTGTTTTTCCTTGGAGTCCTATACCAACTCATTAAACCTGGACAGCCCTTTCCAGGTAGCACTGTTTTTCCAATCAATAAAATCTGAAATCTCACTCTTCTACCTACAGTCAAGAGGTTCCATCCATCTTCCACTTCATTAATCCCAAAGACAGCTCAGATTAAACGCTGTTCACCATTTGAGTTTACAAATATCTGCTTCGGCATGTTGATAAGATGAAGAGGTAAGTCCTTTAGGCACTGGTTGATAATGAGACCCACCCTTCCAACCCAGGAAAGGCTGTAAGCTGTAACTGAAATGAGAGCAGAGCTGGCAGAAGGCTGGAAGTTGGGATGGTAGAGAAAAAGCCGGGAGAGGATTGAGCTGTGTATAAGGTTCCTGTTGTCAAAATTGCAAAAATGACTGCTAGTGGCAAGAGGGACTATCTGAGTGAGCTGTTTATTGAGTAATAGTGTCTTCAATTTGAGGAATCTTAGAGATTGGTCAATTGGTCACTTTATAGACAGGGCTATGAGGTTAGTAACTCAAGACTTTACACCACTTAATGGTGATATGTGATGAAAATCCTAGTGTCTTTGTATCAGTCACTGCGCTCTCCATGATAGCAGATGTATATCCTTTAATTTTTTTTTTTTTAGTAGAGAGGTGGTCTCACTATGTTGGCCAGGCTGGTCTCGAACTCCTGTCCTCAAGCAGTCCTCCAACCTCGGCCTCCCAACGTGCTGGGATTACAGGTATGAGCCACCATGCCCAGCCTAGATCCTTTTTTTTTTTTTTTTTTAATCTTTAAGGAGCTAAACCCAACCTCAAAGAGATTTGCACATGCAAAAGCAGATGTGTTCAAATTACTGGAAATGGATCAATCAGCATAAGTCTAAGTGCTGATTTGAAATTAGAATTTTTCGTTATGTTTTGGTTTATTGGTAGAGATGGAGTCTCACCATGTTGCCCAAGCTGGTCTCGCACTTCTGTCTTCAAGGGATGCGCTCCCTCCTTGGCCTCCCAAAGTGCTGGGGTTACAGGTGTGAGCTACCAGAGCCAGCATTTAGTTTTCAGGAGTCCCATTTCCCCGAGCCCTGAGGTTCTACCCTGCCTCAGTTTCTTCGTGAAGTCATTCTGTCACTTGAGGGCATGAAGGCAACCGGCAAGAGCAAACCTCTCCCTCCTGATTTCTCCTGGTCTTGCAGCTTCTTTCCTTCTTCCCTTTTAAAACCAACCTGCTGGGTCAGGGGATACCTAGTGGGCCTCTGTCGGGGAGGTGAGAAGGCAGGTCAACATCAGAGGGCAGTTTGGGCTCCTCCTCCTGATGCCCTTTGAGCTGCTTCTGTGGAATGTTACTGGTGTGCACGTGTCCCTGGGTACTTGACCACCTCTCCCCTTGGTGGCCATGTTTGCCTAGTTGCAGGGAGCAGGCCAGAGGCTCAGATCACACAAGCTCTGAGATAGAGCAGCCGTGAGAGCTCCGAGCCCTTACCCCAGAACAGTGGATTGCCTTTAACGACAAAAAAGGCAGTGGAAACCTCTTATTGTTACAAAGGACACCCTGAATACATGCAGCAAGTTCTCGGGGAGCTGCTGTCTTGAGGAATGTGGAGCAGAATAGTATAAGAATAGCCACAGAACCTCCTTGACCCCACCTCCACCTCCATCCGTAGCTGCCCTAGAGATGCAACTGCAAACCCAGGGACTCAGGAAGCATCACCTGTGAACACTGTGTATTTTTAAAAAGTGGAGCTCATACAAGTATAAAGTAGAACAGAAGGTTCTAGAAGCTGGGAAGGATAGAGAAAGTAGGGAATAAGGAGAGATTTGTTGAAGGACATAAATTACAGTGAGGTAAGAAGAATGTATTTGGGTGTCCTATAGCCTTGTACAATGATAATAGGTAACAGTATTATATAGCTTCAAATAGCTAGAGGGAGAGTATTGAGTATTTCTAACCCAAAGAAATGATCAATGTTTGGATAATGGGTATGCTAATTACCCTGATCCGATTACCATACATTGTGTGTACCAAAACATCACTATGTACCCCATAAATACATACAATTTTTATGTGTCAGTTAAAAAAATTCTTTTAAAGAAAATCCTGCCTAGTTCTCTATTGCTGCTTTCTAAAGGTGAACTTTGGACCTCAAGTGTTTCACAGAATTGAATAAGGAAGCTGTTTTCTTTGACTGATTCTTCGTTAAACAACAGTGAGGAGGCAGTTGCAATGATTTCTTTCTAATTCTACTAGGGTGTGTGTGTGTGTGTGTTTGTGTGTGTGTGTGCGTGCACACTCTTGTTCAACCTGCCCTAGTTTGAGGGTTAACCTATTCCAGGCACAGTGCTAAGTGCTGGAGATATGTTATCTCATTCAGCCTTTATGAATTAAGGAGGGCAGATAACTTACCCAAGGCCACACATCCAGTGAGTGGTTTTAACTATCAAACCCAGATCTGTTTTACCCTCTATCCACCATCCAGTTACCACTACTACAGTGGAAATTTGAATGTCCAGGGCAGGCAGGCTCAGTGACTTTGCAGGGATTTCACTTGGTACCCAGGCACCATCTTTGCCCTGAAGTAACTCCAAGGCTAATGGCATGAAACAGAGCCAACCAGCATTAATGGTGCCAGGTACAAAACGGGGCTCTTGAGCCACGGAGTCTGCCAAGACTTTCTTGCCTATTTTCTGTGGGCTTGGAATCTAGGCTAATTATTGTAAATGATAATAATTTGAGTAGCATTAATGAGCCGTGGAACTCAGGGCCAAATCTTAACTAATCCCATAACTAGCAACATGATCATCCAAAAATTGTGTGCTTTACCTCCCTTGAGTTTCATATTGTTGTGATTTGTGTCATTCCTGAACAGTTAATTCTAAGATTGGACTTAATAAATCATTTCCTATTGAAAGGTTAGGCAGGGGTGAAAGGGAAAACAATTTTTCACTGGAGCTAGAAATCCTTTAATCTTCTTAGACCCAAGTTTCTCTAGGCCTGTTTTTTAAATCTAGAGTCTGACTTCCTTCCAGTATTGTTTTACATTCTTATTGATTCTTTCAATGATGAAGCAGAGAGTACCTCAGTAAATGTTCCTGAGTCTTCAATTGTGATTGGTGACTGTTACTAAGAGAACCAGATGAGGAGTCCAAATGATTTAGCC
The DNA here is from genome assembly GCA_963574635.1 of Cheracebus regulus. Classification (NCBI taxonomy): domain Eukaryota; kingdom Metazoa; phylum Chordata; class Mammalia; order Primates; family Pitheciidae; genus Cheracebus; species Cheracebus regulus. The sequence goes on from CAUYQU010008762.1 coordinate 7,027, forward strand.
ATGTAACCTAGGAGGGACATAAACTGGAGATAATTGAGGACTGGCAAACACAGGGTGATTAGCTTACAGAGAGAGAGAACCTGAACCATTTCAAAAAGGGGAACCTGCAATAATGTCCTGTGATGTGCTGTGTGAATATGATGCTATATGGATTTAGTAGATGAGAACCATGAGGTCATGGATTTTTGGTAAGGATGAAGCCTTCATGTGTACAGTTGCATTTGGAGACCTGCAACTGAAGTATGTCAAAATCCAGGAAAGAGCTACAAACAGCCAAGGCAGATGGATCATGAGGTCAGGAGTTCAAGACCAGCCTGACCAACATGGTAAAACCCCGACTCTACTAAAAATAGAAAAATTAGCCAGACATGGTGGTGGGTGCCTGTAATCCCAGCTACTCGGGAGGCTGAGGCAGGAGAATCACTTGAACCCGGGGAGGCGGAGGTTGCAGTGAGCCAAGACCATGCCATTGTACTGCAGACTGGTGACAGAGTAAGACTCCATCTCAAAAAAAAAAAAAAGCTACAAACATAATTCAAAGATTGGAACATAGGTTCTACAGTGGAACAACTTACAGGTGTTAGATTTTTGTTACTAAGAGAAGATGCAGCTTAATTATAGCATCCAAGTATGTGACTGAGAACATTGATTAGGTTGTTCATTCAAGCTAATATTTGTTAGCTGTTTTGGAGGCATAAAATAGTATGCTTCTGTGGTGATTGATGTATTCTCTGTTTCAAGCTCAAACTGAGTTTGACAGATGTGTGTCCCCTGTCAAACTGAGTAGAGGAAGGAGAGAATAAAATCCATGTCAAAGTCAAAATGTCCTTAGACATTGAGAGTTCTTGATGATTAGGGTTGTAAGAGCCTGTATGTATGGTAATTGATGGAATACAGGTTTTCTGCTCAGAGACTTTAAATAAAAGAAAATAGTATACTTATGGGGACAATTTAAGTGAAGCAGAGCTGTTTGATACCACAGCACAGTTCTTTCTAGCATTATGATTTGCAATGCCTTTTCTATCATTGAAAGAAACAGAACTGTTGATTCTGGGATTTCTAATTAGATTATTCTCACATATGTCAACCGTTTACTAAAATTGTCCAAAACTTCTGTTGTTTCCTACGGAAATATAATTTTTTCTCCCTCTTACCAAAGAAATCCTGCCAAGGTCTTATTGGGGTTGCATTGATTCTGTTTAATTCATGAAGAATGGACATCTCTACAACATCAAGTTTCTAAACCTTGACCACAGTATATCTCTCTCTTTATTTAGATCTTTAATTTTTCTCAGCAGACTGTGATACTTTTCATGGGAGAGATCTTGTTCATCTTTAATTAGATTAATCTCCCTAGGTATTTGAAGTTCTTTGATGCAGTTGTCAGTGGCATGGTGGGAGCCCCTGAAATGCACACCCACTAACACCTGTCCATTTTTCACACTTCTGCTCACCATGGGCAAAGTAAAGTTATAATCAGCTTTTCCATTTGTAGAGAGTCAGTGTTCCTTTTCTAACCCATCAAGGTAGAAAAAGTATAATAGCTTCACTGCAGAAAACTTATTTCAGAATCCAAACACTGGCAGCCCAGAAATTACTCCTTTAGTCTAACCTAAATTCCTCTGGTTGGCATTTCAGCTTATTTTCTTTCTGTTTGGTTTGAAGATTGCCTTCCACAAAGGTTTCCTATCTGGCAGTCTGCTATTGAAATCATCACATTTTACCCAGGAAAAGCATGTTAAAATATGCATAACTTTTATTAGGAGGGAATTTGCTCATGATACAAAACATAAAATTAAAAAATACAATAAAATTCTAATTTTATTTTTTAAATATATGTGCTTAGGGAAAAATGCCAAAAGAAAATGCGTAACAGTGGTTATTTCTGGGTGATTAATGGACTATTTTTATACCTGTCTGCATTTTCAAAGTTTTTATGATCAACATGCATTATCTTTGCACTAAGCAAAAATCATAAGCATTTTAAAGTGAACAAAATAACATTTTAAATATGTATTAGGGCTGGGCGCAGTGCTCATACCTGGAATCCCAGCACTTTGGGAAGCCAAGGCGGGCAGATCACTTGAAGTCAGGAGTTCAAGACCAGCCTGGCCAATGTGGCGAAACCCCATCTCTACTAAAAGTACAAAAATTAGCCAAGTGAGTGGCAGGTGCCTTTAACTCCAGCTACTTGGGTGGCTGAGGCATGAGAATTGCTTGAATCTGGGAGGCAGAAGTTGTAGTGAGCCGAGATAGTGCCACTGTACTCCAGGCTGGGCAACAGAGTGAGACTATCTCAAAATAAATAATAAAATAAGTAAATAAGTACATATTAAAATTGCTGGTGTGCAATTTTCTTTCCCTGTTTCTTGTATAAAGTCTATTAGAATTTGCTAGTAAAATTAAAACAGGTATATGGCATATCTTAAGATAATCAAGAAAAATAAACTTCTTTTTCAGAAAGACACCAAACTGTCTGTCTTCTTGCCAGTTCTTCTGACTAGCTGTAAATTCCATGCAGTGCTGGAATGTGCTTCTCACAGTTAGAGCACTGAGCATCTGTTTTATTTCACACTCCCTTGATTCCTGGGGTACATCCCATCTCCGCAGTGTGGGCCCCGCTTAAATTCATTAGTGGTCCAGATGTGTGTCCCCTGTCAGCTGGCCAAGTAACCCCACTGTTTATTGACAGGTTCTCAGGAATCAGATAGCTCGCAGTCAGCCAAGAAGGACATGCTGGCTGCCTTGAAGTCCAGGCAGGAAGCTCTGGAGGAAACCCTGCGTCAGAGGCTGGAGGAACTGAAGAAGCTGTGTCTCCGAGAAGCCGTAAGCCTTTCCTAGCTCGTCCTGTTGAAATTGGTGTTGTCTGTGATGTCATTAATCTTTTTGATGTCATTTGATCTTTTTGATGTCATTTGATTATTTTGACAGAAAGCAAGGGTGGTGATAAAAAGAGAGCCTATCTGGGTGGTGAGCACTCTCCTGAAACACAAATGTTGGAAATGTCCAAACCTTTCCAATGTGCTTTGTCAGAGAAAGAATTAGAGCAGAATCACGTTAGCACAAATCCATTGCAAATCTTAGGAAAGCAATTGGCCTGGCTGGGGAATGCGCTATCTGATACTGTTAGTATTAGTGAATTTTTATAAAGAGTATGCTTAAAGGGTTGGAACATATATGGGTTTTGGTGTCTTCCTTTAATAATTTGGAAAGCCTTGTTTTCTTTTCAGTAAAAATAAAAATAAAAAAAAGTCCCTAAACCCATCAAAGAATTAGTTGATAAGCACTGTGAGGACCAGTTAAAGTTGGTGCTGGCAAAATCTCAAATAGGACCCCACGGAGGTCCTTGTGACAAGTCCTAATGATGATCCTTCATCCTTGCTTGGTAGTTCATAAAGCATCTCCTCACATGATGCCTCATTGATGATGATGGCTGGCCACCATCTTCTCAAGGCTTCGTGCCTGAGTTTATTGTGGTGGCTTTTGTTCCTCTTTAGGGTATTTCGGATTTGTCTTTGGACATCTTAGTGAGATGCACTGGTGGTCAAGAAGGAATCCAGGATCTCACTTCATATATAATCACCTTTAGACCCTGTGATCTGGTGTTTCTTTAACTTTTTCATTAAAAAAGATGAAATCTTAGCCTAATGACATTTTTAAGTGTTACGTAGCCTGGGCGCAGTTGCTCACACCTGTAATACTAGCTCTTTGGGAGGCTAAGGCAGGAGGATCACTGGAGGCCAGGAGTTAACTAGCCTGGGCAACATAGTGAGACCCCATGTCTACAAAAAAATCTTTCTAAAAAATGAGCCCGAAGTGGCGGTATGTGTCTGTACTCCCAGGTACTTGGGAGACTGAGGCGGGAGGATTGCTTGAACCTGGGAGGTTGAGGCTGCAGCGAACCATGATCACGCCATTGCACTCCAGCTTGGGTGACAGGACAAGACCTGTCTCACAAAAAAAAAAAAAAGAAAAATAATGCAAAGCAGTGCTTTCCCAAGCCTATGTATGTGCTAGTCTCACCGAAGATGCTGCAAGCTGCTGTCTACCTTTGTTTAAATATCCATTTCCACCTTCTGTTTATTGCATGACTCTTTTAGAAGTGTTTGAAGACTTCATGTTTTAATGCAGTACACATGACTTCGTGTGTGTGTGTGTGTGTGTGTGCATGCACATGTGCATTGTGTACATAGGCACAATGGGGTGGGAGCTCTCCAGGGAGAGAGCGACTGTGCACCACCTAACGTTACAAAGAGCTCTGCTGGTAAACAGTTCAGAATGGGAAGTCAAAGAGGTTCCCAAACTAAGTCAAAGAGACGTATGCCCCTCCCCCAAATACTGAAGCCTTGCAGCAGGAAGAATGAAACAAGGGGCCGGGGAGTGAGATCACATTACATTTCAACTTGGCTTAATTACGGTCTGGCTTGATTTAAACCGGGGCCTGCTCAGAGCAGAACCACATTAGCACAAATCCATTGCAAATCTTAGGAAAGCAGTTGGCCTGGCTGGGGAATGCGCTATGTGATACTGTTAATATTAGCAACATTTTTATAAAGAATAGGCTTGAAGGACAGGAAAAAAATACGGGTTTTGGTGTCTGCCTTTAATAATTTGGGCAGCCTTATTTTGTTTTTAATAAAAAGTTCCTAAACCCAGTAGGCAATCGACATTTGAAAAACACAAGGCACATGTCAGGGCAAGAGGAGCATGCATTATCAGAAAAATCTCACCATCTCTCTTAAAGACAAAAGCAAAAGAAGGAAAACAAAGCTGCCACTTCTTACAATGTTAACTAACACCAGAAAGCGGGTAATTTGAGTGGAGGAAATAACCCAGCAAGGAGTCAGCTGCAGGCAGATTTCTCCTCCGTTCATACCCTATAGTTTCTCCCACCATAGCCTCTTGACTTCCGTGTCCTAAAGGGCTGGGAAGTCTTCTTGCTAAATCTGTGCTGTTTTGTATCTCTGCCCTCGGCTCAGAGTATCAAGAAGCGCTGTTTGACCCCTGGGGAGGGGGGCAACTAGAATGAGGGAGAGGGAGAACATTTGGCAGGACACAGGGAGGAACCAAGCCGAGATCCCACTGCAGAGCGTTAAATTACGTCTTTGCCATGCAGCTCCGGTTACACACGAAATCAGATTAAGTATCTGGAGAATCAAGACTTCGACTCAAATACCTTCAAGTGGATGGTGAAAAAAAATCAGCAGCCTCATTGAAACTAGATTTTAAAACCACAAACAGTTTAGAGTTATAAATCCATGGCAGTTTTAACACCATTTCCCTCCTTTTTGGAAGTTTCTAGGTTAAAGAAAAAATAAAATCCTGACAATATAAAACCCTCAATAGTTGTATTATTTATAGACAAACTTTTAGGGAAGCAGGTTAAAAAAAAAAAAAAAAGAGTTGCGGAATAAACACTTAACTACTTTGGAGAATTTGAACCACTTTTTTTTTTTTTTTTTTTAAAGAAAAAAACAGGGAAGAAAATTGCAGGGAGTTTGATACTCAGATAGTTGGCCATTGTGCTCTGAAATGCTTACATTGAGAAATAGAAAGTCCACGGGGTCATTGCCGGCGATCTGAACACAGCAGGGGAGAAGCAGGCTAGTGAGGGTTTAAGTGTGCTGATGCTCACGTCACATGCACACACATGGACACATACATGCACTCAGCACACAGTAGTTAAGGGCCAGAATCACTGTCTCATGATTTGGATTTTCCCACCTGCTGGGCACTCAGGCCTAGGCTGCGCTGCATGAAAGCTTTCTGTGTGATTGATGGATATTCCTGAAAAGAGCCTTCTCAACTTCCTGGTCAAAGCAGCTCCTGAGTCTTTGTGTAGATCCTCGTTGATTTGGGCTAGAAAGTCAGAGCTGGTCTTTGCCTGGCAGTGCCCACTTTGCCATTGGAGACAGACACACAGTGGGTCCCCCAGCTTTTTCTGGTCCCTGGAAGTGACTTCTTACGGTTGATGACTGGCCTCCACAATGCAGGGCACTGCTGACTCTGATTTGATCATTGTCCAGCCCTGATACAGCTCACTCACAGACAGCCTGATTCTAATCCTCAATCACACCCAGAACCTGGCCTTGAACTCCTGACCTCGAGAGATCCGCCCGCCTCAGCCTCCCAAAGTACTGAGATTAAAGACATGAGCCGCTGTGCCTGGCCATTCTACTAAAACTTTTAAATTAAACAGTTTAATGTCTTTTAAGCACAGCCTTTTCTTATAGCATCTGGCCAGAGTAGATGACTACCCTTACTCAGTCTCTAAATTTTGTATAAATGCACTTTTCTGGGATTTGCCATATAGATACCATTCCTCTTGTGAAAATTCATTTGAAGGAAACTGTAAACTTAGATATTTGAGTGGGACTGTTTGATGCAGTGTCAAAAGCATGGGATTTGAAGTTAGGAAGACCCGAGAACTCATGTTGACGCTGCTCCTTACTGGCTGGGTGACTTTGCCTGGTACAGAGGGGGCAGGCAGGAAATATTTGTTCAGTTAATGAATGAATGAAACTCAAATGTTACCAGGAAAGCCAAAATGGTAATTGTGTTGACTTAACAGAAATGTACTTTGGAAAAAACTTTGAAAGTGCATTTATTCTCTGTAAGGCACATTGTTAGAGAAATGGAGTTTCATTTCTGGAACTCTTATTGAGGCGTAATGCTTAATGTCAATGTTTCCAGCAAAGGCATTGAATCTGTGCATCAAAGCACATGCATGCATTTGTGTATGTATGTGTGTGCGTGTGCGCATGTGTGTGTTCGTTCTAGGAAGCAGACATGCCCCACTGATTTGTGCTCACTCTGAATGCCATTTCACATATGCAGGAGCTCACGGGCAAGCTGCCAGTTGAATATCCCCTTGATCCAGGGGAGGAACCACCCATTGTCCGGAGAAGAATAGGAACAGCGTTCAAGCTGGATGAACAGAAAATCCTGCCCAAAGGAGAGGTGCGTCCTTCCTTTCTGTTGGATTCTCTCACGTTATCCTAATTTTTCCCATTCGTTAGGCCTAACACGTTTTTTGTAACAATTTTTTCCTTTACTGCCCAATGCCAGTGTTTTTACTCAGACCTTTTCTTGAGTGAGCTGGCCAGTGGGTATGTGTCTCCCCTTGGGAGGATTTGTTTGCTTGCATTTGCAGGCATTTGGGTGTCTGTTGAAGTTGCTTGTCTGACACTGTGTGCCTAGCGCAAGCAGCCATGTTGAGCTTGGGGAGAACATTCCAGCAGCATTCGTGTGAATGTTTCTGGCATAGGCATTGAATCTGTGCATCAAAGTGCATGCATGCATTTGTGTGTGCATATGTGCATGTGCGTGTGTGTGTGTGTGTGTGTGTGTGTGTGTATGTGTGTTCTAAGAAACAGACATGCCCTACTCTGATTTATGCTCACGCCGAATGCCGTTTCACGTAGGCATTTGTATGTATTTGGCTTTGGAATGGCCTCCCAGCCCTCGATTACTCAAAACCAAGCTTGATGTCTGATCTGTGGAAGAAAAGCCGCCAAGAGAAGGAAAACTGAGGCCATAGCATCAGGTGCAAGGGTACACTGGCTGGGGAGAGACAGGTCGGGTGTGCCGTCCTGCGATGGTAGCTTCACCGGGCTACTCAAATCCCCAGGAGAACGTGTGCAGGATGCTTGAGTGCTCCTGGCCTCGCTTGTCTGTGTTTGGAGAAGCCACTTTCTTCCTTTGGACTGAACACTGGTGAAGCTGGGGCTGGAGAGTTCAGATGTGGGGAGAAAACCAAAAAAAAACAATGACTTGAATCTCTGGCTGGTTAATGAGAATCCAGCCTCAGGCCAAATGAAAGTAGAGGCCAGGCATACATACCTTCAGGCCCCTGGTCCTGCCCAGGAAATGCTTTCCCACATTTATTCTGAACAAAGTTACTAATTAACATGCTCTTGAACAGAGGCCTTAAAAGGTCAGGACTTAGAGCCTGGGGGGAAAGGAATACTGTATATTTTCAGTCTTTTAAGAAAGTGATTGGAAAAAACTGACCCCTGGGGTAGGTAGGATTAGGGTAAGGGTGAATTCAGAGAGGGACCCAAGTGCTTGCCGCTCATCTGAGTGTTAGAGGAATCTCCTAAGATCTGCAGTGGAAGTTCCCTGGGACACAGGTACATACACCAATGTGCTTCAATCAAAACTAAAGCTCATGTGGCCGGGCGCAGTGGCTCACGCCTTTTGCTGCAAAATCCCAGCACTTTGGGAGGCCGAGGCGGGCAGATCACTTGAGGTCAGGAGTTTGCAAGCAGCCTGGCCAACGTGGTGAAACTCGTCTCTATCAAAAACTACAAACATTAGCCAGACATGGTGGTACACGCCTGTAATCACAGACAGGAGGCTGAGCCGAGAATCGCTTGAACCCGGGAGTTGGAGGTGGCAGTGAGCTGAGATCGTGTCACTGTGCTCCAGCCTGGGCAACAGACTGAGACCCTGTCTCAAAAAAAAAAAAACACTAAAGCTCAATTAGACAGTTCCTGATCTGTAAAATGGAGCTCATAGCCCTTACTTCTTTGGGTGTCCCTAGGATTGAATGGGCCGGTCTATGCAAAACACGCCACTCAGTACTTGGCACTCATGATGCTCAGCAAACAGTTGCTTGAGGGGAAGGGCAGATGGAATCCCAAAGGAAGGGAGCCGCACTCAAGGCAGGAACTGCAGGGGGCAGAGGATGGGATTGAGGTCAGGTATTTCCAAATCCTACCAGTCATCAGAGTCTCCCTCAAGAGGAACTTCAGCTCCTCCTGTTGCTGGGCAGATACCTGGCCCTTAAGCTTTAAAGAGGGACCCTGCTTTTAGGGAGTTCCCCCCAACAACCTCCTTGGTCTTCCCAGAGTCTCACCGCACCTTTCACACATCTCAGTACCTTGTGACTTTAGCTCCCTGAGAATGCCCGAGGCATGTGCTTCCTTACTGTCGCCACACGGGATCTTTCCTAAGTTTCGGGAGCAGCTGGCATTCTGCAGAGCTCCCCTGAGAAGCATGACATGCTCACCTGCAGATCGTACCACTGCACTCCAGCCTGGGCGGCGGACTGAGACCCTGTCTCAAAAAAAATAAAAAGAAAAATCTAAACTAAAGCACAGTGAGACAGTTCCTGGTCTGTAAAATGGAGCTTTTACTTCTTTGGGCGTCCCTAGAATTGACACCCAAAGAAGTAAAGCAGAGCTGCACACTGTACCGCAGCTCCTGGAAAGGCACTTTGCTTCCCTGTTCGTACGATAGGCAGCCATTTGCGAGGACAGGGCATTCAGCCTTGGGCTTGTCTAAGTTTAAATAGTGAGAATTTGTCCTGGGCTTCCCACAAAACTCTGAATTAGAGTCTGGCGCCAAGGCTATTGTAACAGCTCAGGAACAGCTGCCCCGGGGAGCCCACACTCACAGAACAGTCTTTGTCCCTTGGTGACTTGCCTATTTCAAGACCCCAGGCGGGAGTCCATGTTGATATTCTTTTCCCTCTGAGAGAACAAATGCAGCCAGCACTGGCAGGATCTGGCAGGAGTTTATTATCTCCAAAATAGTTCCCTTGAACCTTCACCATCTCCTCTCACTCCCAGTCCCCGCTCCCTTTAGGCTTAAAGTGCTCAAAAGTCAGTAAGATCAGACTAAGAACTTCTCCCTGATGGTGGCCTCCAGCTTGGTGCATTATGCACAAAGGCAAGGATGTTTTACTGAGCCACTAAACAGGAAGATCTGTTGATTCCAGCAAACAGTTGATCTCCAATTGGGCTAGATCAGTTCTCATCCAATTTCAGCATGTCTGTGAATTTCCTGGGGCATTTGTGTGCTCTCTCCCTGGCCTTGAGACGCTGCTGATGCATTTGTCCTGGGTTTACTAGCTGTGGGGTTAGCCAGACATCCTACATCTCTTGCAGGCTCCCAAGTATGCCCACCCTGCAGGACCCTGTCAGTGAGACAGCTCACTGCTCAAAATCTCAACCAGGAAGATGCTGTTTAGAGCTAGCTCTGATCCAGAGGGGTTTTACTAGGGAAGAGAGGAAATAGAAAAATGAACAATCTGACAATTTTGGGGGGATTCTGCATTCACCCCCAATCTTCACGCACGAGCTGCCTCTCCCATCCCTCAGCAGCTGGTGACACGCATCTGCAGAGAAGAGGCTTGGTCAGCAGAGAGGACAGCAGCAAACATGCTGTCTAGGTGTCATCCGTTAGATCCATCAGGCATTTTTGACAGCCACAGCTTCATTCTTCCAGGTCCCCAAACTCTGTTTAAGGAGAACCTCATCCATCTGCACTTCTTAGCCAAAGGAAGGAATGGAGGTGGGAGGGAGCTAGACTGAAAAGAGAGGAAGAACATCCAGTGAACTAGGGGGGACGGGGGTGGACTGCCTCCACCGCCACCCACTGTCCATCCGTGCCCCTTGAAGGGCCCAGGCATAGCCCAGCAGGCATCCACAAACAGGCAGATGTGGGACGGACAGCCGGAGCTTGCAGAAGGGCTCCTGAGGCTGGGTGCAGTGGCTCACATCTGTAATTCCAGCACTTTGGGAGGCCAAGGCGGGTGGATCACCTGAGGTTGGGAGTTCAAGACCAGCCTGGCCAACATGGTGAAACCCCGTCTCTACTAAAAACATAAAAGTTAGCCAGGTATGGTGGTGTGCCCCTGTAATCCCATCTACTTGGGAGGCTGAGGCAGGAGAATTGCTTGAACCTGGGAGGCAGAGGTTATAGTGAGCCAAGATTGCACCACTGCACTCCAGCCTGGGCGACAGAGCAAGATCTGTCTCAAAAAAACAAAAACAAAAAGAGAGCTTCTGAAAGACACACGAATGAGTGGGGATACGTGTCTTTCCCCACAATATGTGAAGATACAGGGAAAGACAGGCTATGTGGGTCAGAGCCCTGTGGGTTAGATGCATGTGAGGGGAACACAATGTATGAGTCAGAGGCCCGTGCGTTAGGTGCATGTGTTTGAGCTCCTTGGTAGCAAGCCCACAGAGAAGAATGGTATAAAGAAACTTTAAGAATCATGCTGCATCCTACACCCAAAATGGAAAGGAAGTGGCAACTTCAAAGCCTCTGTGGGCTCTGAATTTCCACAGAGGCTTTGGTTTGTCCTGATAGACTTTGCTGGAGATAATTGAAAGAAAGCCAGGCGGTTCCTAGACCTGCAGCATGGGAACTCTGTTCTCAGTGATGTGACGGCGTTCAGACCATCACTTGTCTCCGAAAAGTAACAGGAGCAAGGGTTGTGGTAGTGAGTGCACCTGGGGACTTCAGTGGGTGAAGATTTTAGGATTGGGGCCATTCTTAAGAGTGTCTCCCAAGGAACTGGGCTTGCCTTGGGCTGGGGATAGAAGAGGGTTAGATGAATGTCTCCCTCTCAGCATCCCCAATAATGCAAACTGGTGCTTTCTCTCCCACAGGAAGCTGAGCTGGAACGCCTAGAGCGAGAGTTTGCCATTCAGTCCCAGATCACGGAGGCTGCCCGCCGCCTGGCCAGTGACCCCAACGTCAGCAAAAAACTGAAGAAACAAAGAAAAACCTCGTATCTGAATGCACTGAAGAAACTGCAGGAGATTGAAAATGCAATCAATGAGAATCGCATCAAGTCTGGGAAGAAACCCACCCAGAGGGCTTCACTGATTATAGACGGTCAGTGCCAACCTTGCTGCCCCCCTCACTCCCATGCCTAGGCCTCGGGAACCAGACACCAGGTTCCACGAGTTGTCCCTACATGACCTGAGCAGCTACCTAACTATCTGGCGCCTTCATTTGCCCATTCGTAAAATGAAGTGAATAAGGCCTGATCCCATCCCACATGAGAGAAGCCTTGTGGACCCAGACACAGCTGAAGGGATTGTGTGAGTCAGACTGTTGGTATCGCTATTGTCTTCCTCCCTGGGAGAACCTGCAGCCAGGAGCTAGCATTCTTCTCAGCCCTCACTGTGAACTGAGCTGAGTTGACTGGGCTAGCCTAGGCTCTGACACTCTCAGGGACCTGACCACCCCTACTCAAGTCTGGAAGGACGGTGGGGCTGGGGTACACAGCAGCAGTGACCCCTCTCTTTGAGCAGCCCCTGCCAACCTGCTGGCCCCTATGCCTCCAGGGGCCTCCTATCCCAAGAGCTGAGGCTTGGGGAGACTGGACCATCTGTTGATCTGGAATCCTGAGCTCCAGTCAGGGGTTAGAAATTTGGGTGATTACCTTTGGTTAACTCTAGAAGCAAACCCCCCAAAGTCTACCCACAAAGCATCAGGTGCCCTAAACTGTTAGAATCCTTCTTGTCCAAGTCAGTGACTTCCTGAAACTATATAGTAAGCATTCTTTCCTCCATGTGTACGCATGTTTAAAATACCTTTGCTCTAAAAAGACAAAAAGTAGAACAGTGTTTCCATGGGGTTAGGGGACAGGGAAATGCAGAGTTGCTGCATGATGGATACAGAGTTTCAGTCTGGAAAAATGAAAATATTATTCAAGCAGATGATGGATGATGGTGATGGTTGTACAACAGTACGAATGTGCTTCAAGCCACTGAACTGTACAGGTACAAATAGTGAAGCTGGGATGTTGGCATGCGCCTATAGTCCCAGCTACTCAGGAGGCTGAGGCGGAAGGATCACTTGAGCCAGAGGTTTGAGACTGTAACGCATTATGATTCTGCCTGTGAGTAACCACTGCATTCCAGCCCAGGCAGTGTAGCAGGACTGCGTCTCTGAAAAAAAGTGCTAACATGGTAAATGTGATGTTAGTATATTTCACTACAATTACAGAGATAGATAAATAGAGATAGATACAGATTTGCACCCTAAACTCGGTATGGTATCCTAGGGTAGCAGTGATGTACTGGAGATTCCAACACGCCAAAGTCAGAGCTCCTGCTGTTTCATAGTCCATCATGCAATATGAATAAAGTGAATTCTTAGTTAAAAAGAGAGAATTTTTTTTTAATCTTTTGGCACTAGGAAAAACCATCTTTTCCTATTTTACCCTGTTGTCCTTGGCCAAGACCACACCACTTTCCCCCCACCTCCTCACAGAGCTCCCTCAGCCGGCTGGAGTGCATTGGCGCGATCTCGGCTCACTGCAACCTCTGCCTCCCGGGTTCAAGCAGTTCTCTTGCCTCAGCCTCCCGAGTAGCTGGGACTATAGGCATGTGCCACTTTGCCTGGCTGATTTTTTGTATTATTAGTAGAGACGGGGTTTTACCATGTTAGCCAGGATGGGCTTGATCTCCTGACCTCATGATCTGCCCGCCTCGGCCTCCCAAAGTGCTGGGATTACAGGCATGAGCCACCATGTTTGGCATGAGCCACTGCGTTCGGCCCTAGCTCTCTCTTTCTGATGCCCCATTTGAGACCTTCTGTCCCCCTCCAAGGCACTTGGGGGTTGCCAGCAGAAACATTTTCCTATAGAAACATCCAAGGGCCCACCTGAGCTAGAGGAGTAATTGAGGTTCTTGCTAGTTCCTTAGCATAAGAGACAAAACACCAAACTTGGACTCTGAAGACTTGAGACCTTGGTTCACATTGCCAGAGAGCAAAACCGCCTTCCCTTCCTACTCCTCAGTTTCCCCAGCAGTGAAACAGGCAGGATTATTTTCTGTCTCCCTCTTGGGCGTGTTCTCTTGGTTCATTAAATGACATCTATAAAAATAAGCTTTGGAGAGATGGAGCCTGTATTTAGCACACTTGTTTTCTCTGCTAACGACTGACAGAGTTTATTGAGAAGCCATTTATTGCCGTAGGAGCAAAGCAAAGTCCCTACCCTAGTTTCGCGTTTGTAGAATAAAAGCAGTTCGCTTCCTTTGGTTTTGCTGGTACATGCCCAGGGTTTGTGCAGGGACAATGATGTGGTTTAATCAGGCTGGGGCATTGTAGCATTCTGTGAAACCAGGGCACAACACACAAAGGCTAGGGCACATGGCAGCATCAGGGTGCGGAGGGTACGCTAATGACCCGCCACAGGAACTGTGGAAAGAAACACTCAACAGCATTTTTATTGTATCTCGTAGGTTCTTTCTGGTTAAAAAAAGAACGGTCTGGGGTGGTGGTAGACATGCTGTTTTTACAGGTAGGGCTTGGTTGGAGAAATGTGCTGAACTCAGAGGCTGTTGCTTTTTGTCTTCTCAGATGGAAACATTGCCAGTGAAGACAGCTCCCTCTCAGATGCCCTTGTTCTTGAGGATGGTAGGTCGATGCATTTCCTCCCTACAAACTTGGAACCCCCAAGTGCCTTGGAAGGGGGCAGGAGCTCTCAAATGGGGCATCAGAAAGAGAAAGGCTAGCTAAGGGAAGTCCACTAGGAGGCAGGGGGAAGTGCTGAGTAAACAGAGATGAATTTAGGTAGCCTGGGGATTGCCCTGTGTAAAGGCATGAGCCAGGCCAAAAGGCAGCTGGGCTCCCTGCAAGCTCTCTCAGTTCCCAGTATCCACCTGTTTGGTTGGGAGTGGGTGGGTGCTGCATTAACCCATGTGTATTGGAATTTTAGAATTTCCTGTGCCCCAGACATAAGTTCACCAGTGAGTGATGCTTTACTTTTTTAGACGCCAAAACCATTTTTTTTTTTGAGACAGGGTCTTACACTGTCACCCAGGCTGGCATGCAGTGGTGTGATCTCAGCTCCCTGCAACCTCTGCCTCCTGGGCTCAAGTGATTCTTCCACCTCAGCCTCCCGAGTAGCTGGGAATACAGCATGCCACCACACCCTGCTAATTTTTGTATTTTTTTTTTTTTTTGTAGAGTTGGGGTTTTGCCATGTTGCTGCTGGGCTCAAGCGACCCACCCACCTTGGCCTCCCAAAGTGCTGGGGAGATTACAGGCATGAGCCACCACACTCTGCCCAAAACCATATTTTTAGACAGAGAATCTCAATACTAGGCATAGCTTCCTTTTGAGTATTCATGGTACCTAGAGGAAAAGGGTAGAAATTTAGATTACAAATCAAAGACTGAAACGCACTAGGAGGGTCTAAGGATTGTGAAAAGAAATGGAACAAACCCTCTGTCGCTTCCTAAGACAATAGTGAAAGTAAGAGGGAAGATATCCCAGTAGACGCGCGGTCAGGCTGGAAAACTGTCTTATTTCCTCTTAGGAAGTTAGCAGGATATTTTCTTGGAAAATTCTTAGAAAAGCAGAACCGATCCCTCCCCCAACCCCCACCACCACCCTATGTAGGGGAAGTAAGAATTCCAAACCCAGAACCATCTGAGAATACTCCTGTGGATGTTGAACCGTCACACTGGGAGGCAAGTGTGTTAATTATATGGAAATATATTAAGTGGCAGTTAATTTTTTTGCCCTGTAGGGAAACCTCAGGCAGGCAGTGGTAAGTGGCTGTTCAGATGGAAAACTAGTCCAAACTAGTCATAGTAATCATGATAATTGCAATAATAATAATGATTGCTCTTGATGTGGGCAAAGTCTGGCGGGTTATTTACCCAGTCACCTTGGCTGTGCTGTTAGAAATCAAATTGGAATATTTTTGTCTGTTTCATTACATAGGCGGCATGGTGGGGGGATAGGGCTACAAGGAAACGGGGGGCGGAGGAGGCTTGAGCGTCAGAGATCCCAACCCTACGGTTGGCCTCAGAGTACCCCAGTCTCTCCTGGAAAGAGAACAAGAAAGACTGAGAGAGATTCCTTGGTAGTAGGGTGGTGCCTGGAGCAAGAGGTAATGTCAGTATTTTGAGGTAACATTCAAGATTCCAGCTTCTCCCCGTGTTCCAGATCCAGACCCTGGACTTCCTCACAGGTGTCGTCACATCATTTTGCACCCCGCAGTCCCACTGCAGGCTCTTTTTCTGGGGATCCTTCCTTTACTCTTTTGAAGGCAAAGGAGGATTGGGTGCAAAGCGGGTGAACACGGCTCGGGGACTGAGAATGAGGCTGTGAGAGGAATCACTGGAAATGGATTTAGGGGCAAGTGAAAGGTAGTTGGTTGTTTTTAAGGTCTGCTTCTGTGCGCTATTCCCCTCCAGCTCCCATCTCAGCCTTCCCCATGAAGTTGGAGTCATTCTCTCCTCTCTCTTCTCAATGCTGACCTCCAGCCTGAAGTCCTTTTTCATCCCCCTCCAGTCTCTCTCCCTTCCTTTCTAGTTTTAGAATGCTGCCCAGTGAATACTTGTAAAACAGGATTTTTCACCCTGATGCATCTGTGCTTAAGTCATTGCAAAGGTTTCCTGTGGCTTTTCAAAATCTGAGCTCCTTACCTCGGAATTCCAGGCCCCCATCAGCCGGGTTCTTGATGCTCATGGCACACAGAAGGTGGCTGTGCTGACCAGAGCGCCTCCCTCACTCCCCCACCCTCCTCACCAGCCCCTGCCCGCCGGATGTGCCTGTAAGATGGTACCCTGCCCTCGGGGCCTCCACACTTGGGTTCAAGCCCTTTGCTCCTCCTCCTCTTTGCCTGGCCACTTCTCAAGCCCCTTGAAGACCAGCCTCTTCCACAGGACCTCCTAGTCTCACTGAATTTGCTTATTCTGAAACGTGTGAGAGCATTCCTTTCCTGGAGGCAGGGAATCATTTATTCATACTTAATCTTTGTAGCTCATCTTCTTAAGGCAGTTTCAAAATTATACAGGAACAGATTAAAAGAGAATATACACAGCTCTGGCGGGGGAAAAGCACAGAGTAGACACCCCTGACCCACCCAGCAGGTATTTACAATGGACAGATAGACCTTCATTCATTTTTTTCATTCCAACCAATGTTTATCAAGTGCCTACTGTGTGTTGGCTGCCATTTACAGCACTGAGGATCTAGCAGCAAATGAAACAGACAAAACTCTCCTGGAACTCAGACCTTCCCAAAGTGAATTAGATGCTTAGTGTCTGATGAAAGACAACTTACTCTGGAGCAGTAACTACATTTTGCTGTTTGGTGTGAAGCAGTCATTGGTCGGTGCTGTTTAATGACGTTCAGACTTCTCTCCATTTGTATCTAATCAAAAGTGACGCGTCCCGTTTCCCATGCAATCCTGCCTGCAGTGGAGGTTTGGTTTGACTGGTCTTGACTTGTCTTGGCGACTGGGGCAGAGTCCCAGGGTTTCTCATTACAGGAGTGAAGGAAAGGTGTGGGTTTGGCTGTGTGGCCCCAAGGTGCGGGTGGGGGGCTGGAGGGGGTGGGGGCTCTGTTTCAGCCTGTGGAAAGGATGACCGGGGCTCAGCTCCTCTCTTCCTGTCTTTGTGCAGAAGACTCTCAGGTTACCAGCACAATATCCCCCCTGCATTCTCCTCACAAGGGACTCCCTCCTCGACCACCCTCGCACAACAGGCCCCCTCCTCCCCAGTCCCTGGAGGGACTCCGGCAGATGCACTATCACCGCAACGACTATGACAAGTCCCCCATCAAGCCCAAGATGTGGAGTGAGTCCTCTTTAGATGAGCCCTATGAGAAGGTCAAGAAACGCTCCTCTCACAGCCATTCCAGGTGAGCTGGGTCGTGAATGAGGTCAGAGGAGGCCTCTGTCCATGCTTTGGAAGAATCAAAGGGCTGTCCCAAGTAGCATCCACGATGACAAAATCCCCGTCAACCTAGTTCCTCCCTCTGGGGTTTGCCTTTCACAGGGCTGTGCTCACAGCACCCTCTGCTGCCGACCCTGTTGAGGTACAGATTTGTGATTTAAAGGGAAATCAGGGCTTTGGCCCACAATCAGCGTGATGGCAGATGGCTTGAAGGTTGTTAAATTCCAGAGGAATTAATTAGGAGATCTCAGGCAGCGCTATTCCAAAATGGCAAGTGGAAGTCCACTCGTAGCAACAGCAGCATGGTTCAGAACTCCACCCCCTCACCCAGCAGAATTCTCCAGCCAAGCAGCTGTAACCCAAGCTGTGTATTATCAGCTCATTACCAGGCCGACCTTGGAGGGAGGGTTTTTTTTCAGAAGGCATTTGGGGTCTGCTTCTCTGCTTTTCTCATTTCCTTTAGTCACTCTACTGAGCTCCAAGGGGGTGCCATGACAGGTCAATACTTGTTTCTTGGAAAACAAAAATTGTAAGGGCAGGACAGTCACACTGCCTGATACAGAGAAGGCTGACCAGGGTCTTCGTCTGATATTGCCTAGGGCTTAGGGGTGTTCAGGGACCAGGACACCTACCCACTGCTGGGGAGAGGCTGAGAACCACAGTAGAGGTCTGACTGAGCGAGGTGGGAGTCATGGGCGAGCTTTCCCCACACTGGGATCAATGTCCTGAACTAGCCCCCACCCACCCACCCCTCCCCCGCAAAAAGTGCTGTCTGTCTGGCAGTGACCACATGGCTTCCTTGGCTTTGCAGCAGCCACAAGCGCTTCCCCAGCACAGGAAGCTGTGCAGAAGCAGGCGGAGGAAGCAACTCCTTGCAGAACAGCCCCATCCGCGGCCTCCCGCACTGGAACTCACAGTCCAGCATGCCGTCCACGCCAGACCTGCGGGTCCGGAGTCCCCACTACGTCCATTCCACGAGGTGAGTCCGCCCGGCCTTCGGGCCACCTCCCTGCTCAAACCAGACCTTCCTTTTTAAAATTGGGCATTGCCAGCCCCTGGCTGGCCCAAATAATGGATGAGCTGCAGTCAAACCTGAACCCAGGAGGATAAATGAAGCAGAATAAAAAACCAGGCTGGCAGCGGCCAACGCCGTTAGTCAAGAGGCCCATGCAGAGGGCACTTGGAGTCAGCCAGAGAATCACCAGGCTCCTGGAGACAGGGAGCATGGAAGGTGTCCTAATCAAAGCAGAGGCAGCAGAGGCTAGCTGGGTTAGCACGGGAAGAGCTGGGACAGGAACAACCTTGCCAAACGGGGTGATCGCTCATCAGTCATCTTCTTGTGTCTTTCTATGGAGGCCTAAATTTATACTGGACTTCCTTTAGTGCCTCAAAGTGTAAATTCATAAAGAGCAAAAGAGCCAGGCAAAAATGAGGCTTCGGTGAATCACAACTTCTTTTTCTAAAAAAACGCAAACCAGATCACGGCGGGCCATGTGATGGGGGCTTCCAGCTCCCTTCTGAGTGGCAGTCGGAGTGGGGCTCACCTCTTCCTGTGCTGGCCAGTGGGGCTGCTTAATTTCACGTGCAGCCCCAGTATCGGGCAATGTCATCTGCCATGTCATGCTGTCTCGCACTTCCCTGAGCCCTGAGTGGACTCAGACGAGCAGAATGAATTATAGATAAAGTAATGGTGTGGTGAGTATCTGCATCATTCATTTTTTAATTATCTCATTTGCCACCAACGTTCTATTTCCCAGTTTTCACAGGAAAAGGGAGTCTATTTACATGGATTTTGTGACAGGATTTGGTTAAACTATATGAAGGGCCTCTGTAGGACTGTTCTTTGATCTGATCTGTAAATATGGACGTTTCATCTGGTTTGTGTTTTGCCTTTTTTTAAAATAGAGACTCCCAGGCTGGAGTGCAGTGGTTTGATCAAGGCTTACTGCAGCCTCCAGTGATCCTCCCTTCTCAGCCTCTTGACTAGCTGGAACCACTGGTGTACAACACTACACCCAGCTAATTTTCCATTTTTTTTTTTTTGTAAGAGATGAGATCTCACTATGTTGCCCAGGGTGGTCTCAAATTCCCAGGCTCAAGCAATACTTCAGCCTCCTGAAGCCCTGGGATCGAAAGCCTGAGCCACCGTGCCCAGCCCTGTCTGGTTTAACATGATACTGGAGTCATGATTCTGTGGTTCTCTTTGTGTCTATAGAATCATTTCCACTTAAAAAAAAAAAAAAAAAAAAAAAAGCCTCACAAATCGAAATCCTTCTGTGAGTCCTAGCTTCGGTCCCATTTCCCACTGGGAATCAAGGTGGAGACCGCAGGTTCGCCTCCCACAAAGGACAGTTCCATTCACCTGGAAACAGCAGGCTGTTTCCGGATCCCCGGGACAACCCTGCTGAGGGAGACTTTGGCTTGCTGGGCTGGGGTCTGAGCCCGCGTGGAGGCCCCTATTGCCCTTCTCGGGACCTCCTCCTCCCCGGGCCCACCCCCAATCCCCCACCCCCAGACCAACCCGGGCCGTCTCCTGGCAGGTCCGTGGACATCAGCCCCACGCGACTGCACAGCCTCGCACTGCACTTTAGGCACCGTAGCTCCAGCCTGGAGTCCCAGGGCAAGCTCCTGGGCTCAGAGAACGACACCGGGAGCCCCGACTTCTACACCCCGCGGACTCGTAGCAGCAACGGCTCGGACCCCATGGACGACTGCTCGTCGTGCACCAGCCACTCGAGCTCGGAGCACTACTACCCAGCGCAGATGAACGCCAACTACTCCACGCTGGCCGAGGACTCGCCGTCCAAGGCGCGCCAGCGACAGCGGCAGCGACAGCGGGCGGCGGGCGCGCTGGGATCGGCCAGCTCAGGCAGCATGCCCAACCTGGCTGCGCGCGGGGGCGCGGGGGGCGCGGGGGGCGCAGGCGGCGGCGTGTACCTGCACAGCCAGAGCCAGCCCAGCTCGCAGTACCGCATCAAGGAGTACCCGCTGTACATCGAGGGCGGCGCCACGCCCGTGGTGGTGCGCAGCCTGGAGAGCGACCAGGAGGGCCACTACAGTGTCAAGGCCCAGTTCAAGACCTCCAACTCCTACACTGCGGGCGGCCTGTTCAAGGAGAGCTGGCGCGGCGGCGGCAGCGGCGGTGATGAGGGCGACACGGGCCGCCTGACGCCGTCGCGATCGCAGATCCTGCGGACTCCGTCGCTGGGCCGCGAGGGCTCCCACGACAAGGGCGCGGGCCGCGCCGCGGTGTCGGATGAGCTGCGCCAGTGGTACCAGCGTTCCACCGCCTCACACAAGGAGCACAGCCGCCTGTCGCACACCAGCTCCACCTCCTCGGACAGCGGCTCGCAGTACAGCACCTCCTCCCAGAGCACCTTCGTGGCGCACAGCAGGGTCACCAGGATGCCCCAGATGTGCAAGGCCACGTCAGGTGAGGGGGCAGGCCGGGCGCGCGGGAAGGCCTGGGTGCGAACTGCTCCTGGTGTCCAGGGCTACTGCCGGGAGGTGCCCTTACAGCTGGGTGCAGTGAGGAAGGGGAGTCATTCACTCCGGGAGGAGACTTGAGGCCTGTGCGGACCCCCCTCCCGTTCTTACCCTAATTGCACCCTGACCGTGCACCTGACCCTCCAGAGGGGACTAGGCCAGCTCTCCCACTTCAGCTTGCTTAGTCAAGGTCTAAACTGTCTCTTCCTTCCAAGAAAGTTAAGTAATGTCTCCGGGTTTATCCAACCAAAGGTGCACCTTTACCCTAGTGAGGAGAGAGGATCCCAGTGAGAGCCCACAGCTGCAGCTTGCAAAGGAAGCTGGGTTGCGGATGGGCTTGGGTCAACCCTAGAGAGAGATTGGGCCATTGTCTCCCCAGGTAGGGGCAGACTGGCTGATAAACAGAGGGCTGGAGCTGTGCATTTGCAGAATTCCTGACTGCTCCTGGCTTCCCATTTCAATGATGATGTTATGGCATAGCCACAAACTAATTTAAGTGTCTTCAATATCCTTGATATTATGCCTGAAAATTTCCATAATCTAAGGTTAAGGTTTACCTTATATTCTTTTACTCAAGAGCATTGTGCAGTACTGAATCAATTTAAAAAAAAAAAATAGAAGAAACCAGACATTCCCTTATGAAGTTACATTTAATAACAGTGACAATGATGACCAACATTGAGCAGTTGCCTCATGCTCTGGTCTCAGCACTGGCATATTTATATACTCTCAGCACTCAGAAAGGGAGAATGAGAACAGAAATGTTTAACACTAAGAATAAAATGAGAGTCAGAAGCCAATGGGAGGAGCTCTGAGTTAGGAGTTGACAAAGATAGAGTGACCTGAAAGGTAATGGTGGGTTCATCTTGGGGGAACTGTAGGATGTTCTTGGTGCCTGCAGACAGCAGGGAAAGAGGAAGTAGCTGACTGCCCAAGTGAGCCTGGCTCCTGCCTTCTGTCCCCACATCCCTGTTGGCCAAATGATAAGCTCCAGAGCTCAGGCAGTCCTGGGAGTTCCATGGACTTCAAGGTCCTGGAACCTTCCTTATATTCCTTCTTCATCTGTAAAATAGCACAGTGAAATTTGCCATTGACTCCCCAGGAACGTCTTGAGCACGATCATCTGTGACCCTATTAGATAAAGAATCAGCAATTTGTAAATATCTCCATCAAACTGGAGTGTTTATGTTCTATCAAAATTGCAGCACTTGTCTAGTAGATTTGCTTTATGTAAAGAGATTAGGTAGATCTTTTGGAGCATACTATAGACTAAAATTTTTAACAAGCTGTATCTGAAGTTTACTGATGGAAAAGATTCCATTCCCAAGAAAGCAAAGGATGCATTTAAGTAGGATTGACTTCCTACTAAATCTTCCCAACTGGACTTCCACGCTGCCTGCATCAGTAAATGCCTAGTAGTCAGGTTTGGATGAGCTATTAAAAGCCCTGCTTTAGGCCGGGTGCGGTGGCTCATGCCTGTAATCCTAGCACTTTGGGAGGCCAAGGTGGGTGGATCACCTGAGGTCAGGAGTTCAAGACCAGCCTGGCCAACATGGTGAAACCCCATCTTAGTAAAAAAAAATATTAAAAAAAAAAAAAAAAAAGCCCTGCTTTTTTCAAAACGCACTACAGTAGCAATGATAAGCCTGAAACAGCAGAGAGAGCAGGCGCTAAGAATGTTTCTGGGTGCACTGTCTTCACAATGGAGAGAAACAGTTCCACAACAGGGTCACACTGAAAATGCCCTGAGGCCAGAGAAACAGGCTCTTCCTGTATGAGCCCTGCTCAGGTCTCGTCTCACTCAAAGGACATGGGGACATCAGGTTCTTTGCTGCTGCAGAAGCCATCACCATCCCTAGGGCCACTTCCTGGTGGCAAAATGGGGCCCTAGGATCCCAGGTCAGCTTGGCTCAGAAGGAAGGTGCGTGGTAGTGGGGAGAAAATGCAATTCGTGGGATGCAGAGGCTGGAGGGTGGGGCATGCAGAGATGGTTCCCCACTGTGACCTTGCCATAGGGAGACTGAGACCCTACCGTGGGGTCCTTTCCAACATTCCTGGACAGGGAGAGCTCTGGCCACTGGGTTGGTGTCGGCCAGCAAGTCACAAGCTCCTTCGCCTGTGTCTGATCCTTGCCTTCTCTTTGCCTTTGCTGCACCACCTGCATCCAGCTGCCTTACCTCAAAGCCAGAGAAGCTCAACACCCTCAAGTGAAATTGGAGCCACCCCCCCAAGTAGCCCCCACCACATCCTATCCTGGCAGACTGGGTGAGTTCTCCTTCCAGGCCTTTGACCTGGTTCTCATTCCATGTTCTTCACTGTGTCAGCTCCAAAGAGTGTCATAGACGTTCAGATCCTAGTGACATAAGGGTAAGACAGTAAACTGACAATGAGGGTTCATCACTGGGAAGTGTCTTCCTTTCAAGAGAAGCCCCATGATCTGCTGTCACCTCTGCCTACTCCTTTCCCTGGCTGTGCCTTTACAGAGGGGAACTGTCTGTGTTCTCTTAAAGTAGGAGGTGGTCCTTGGGATGTGGGGAGATGGAAGCAGGAAGGGGGACTGTGCTGCTCAGGTCAGATTTTCAGGCAGCATTTGATTTTGGTGCAGATTATACCCAGGCCAACTCAAAATGCCCGGCAAGAATGTCAGGAGGAGAGAGCAAGCTGATTAAGACAGCAAATACACTGAGAGGCAGGTGAGACGTCTGCTGTCTTAGGATGTCTCCGGGTGCAAGAAAAAAGGCTCTGTGCTGGCCAAGCACTTGTTCTTTATCAGCACACAAAGGAGATCGGGTGCCCTGAAGCCTTTCAGTGGAGGCTACAGGCAGCCAAATAAATGAAGCCAAAAGGCAGCTGCTTTGATAGCTTTATATGTTTGCATAGAGCATTATAATGCTGTGGCCAGTGGGACTGTTCGGACCTACTGGAGGGTCTGGCAGGCACAGGTGACCTGCCTGGCCCTTCAGCAGCTGCCTCCTCAGTTGCCCCTGAGACATGGTCTCTAAGTAGATGTTAGGTTCAGTCAACATCTGTTGGTTGGAGGAGTAACGAGCCCCCTTCCTCGGTTCGTCTGATTCCTGGTTTGGTGGAGCATTGGGGGATGTCTGGAAAAATCTGACAACTAGCTGTGGGTTGAATCATGAGAAAAGCACAATTCCAGAATGGGCTCCACTGCCTGCCTTTCAGGCTCTCATACGTGGGGTCTCAGTCTGTTGCCTAGGCTGGAGTGCAGTGGTACAATCTCGGCTCACTGCAACCTCCGCAGTTCTAGTGATGCTCCTGCCTCAGCCTCCCGAGTAGCTGGGATTACAAGCGTGCACCACCGTGCCTGGCTCATTTTTAGTAGAGAAGGGGTTTCACCATGTTGGCAAGGCTGGTCTCGAATTCCTGACCTCAGGTGATCTGCCCACCTCGGCTTCCCAAATTGCTGGGATTACAGGTTCCTGGCCGCCATTTTTGTTCCTACAAGTTTATCTGTAGCAATTTTACACCAGGTTTTCTGCCCCCTTCATTTTTGGCCAGAAAGAAAGGTCCTAACATTTATTGAGTGCTTGCTGTGTACTCAAAGGCTGGGGGCAGCTTCTAACACATATGAGCTGATATAATCCTCACCGCACCCTAGCAAGGGAAATACTTAGATGTTTTAGTTTCATAGATAGATAAGACCAGGGAAACTAAGCGCCTGGCCCAGAGTCGGACAGCTGGAGGGAGCTCGAATTCTAGCCCTGCCCTCTGTGACCCCAAACCCTGTCTTTTTCCACTATACCAGTGGTTCTTAAGTGTGATCCCAAAGCAGCAGCACGAGTGAGCCTCACCTGGGATCTTGTCAGAAATGCAAATTCCCAGGCTCACTTGGAACCTAAAAATCCAAAACTCTGGGGGTGGAGCCCAGCAGTCTACCGTCTAATAAGCCCTCCAGGTAATGCTTCACACACTCAAGTTTGACAGTGACTGAACGATCCTATCCTGCCTCTGATTCTTTTTCAAATAAGGGAAACGGGAGCCCCCAGCTCAGTGTTCCTGTGCCCGCTCCTGCTTTTCCATCTGTCCGTTGGGCAGTGGCTGCCCCTCTGTCCTTACTACAGATCATTAACGTTCAGATACCACCCACACCCCAGCTCTCACCTGTGTGGCCAGGCAGCCTCTATAAGGTTTAGGGTCTAAGAGTCTCACTAAGATTAATTCAATAGAGGAGGACACATCTTTCGTGTATATATAATACATACCTCCACTGACTAAACCACCTCCTTTAAGAAACTTCAGATCGCAAGTTCCCTCTCTAGAGCTTCCAAATTTTCTGAATCATGCCCAGTCTCACCCGATCCAAATACATGATTGTATTATTTCACTGGCAACAAGCTCTGAAAGGTACAAGCACTGCTCAGGGTCCTGTGCACTTAAGATGGTCTTGAAACTTGTCTATTTCACCATCTACAACTAGTGAGGACTCAAGACACATTTGAAACAAAAGAGCTATTTTGGTTCTTGACGTAAACTGTTTGCTATGATGTGGTAAGAAATGAGGCCATGGGTAAAAAGTACCAAAGGAGGTCTGGCCCTCCTAACAAACTAGGTCTTGACTCAGTTATGGGGACTGAAAGTTCTGCATGACTTTTCGCTAACTCGCTTGTTTAATCAGGGGGCCTTTCTGATGCATTAATAAGCTACTAATCGTGTCTCTGTCAGTTC
The DNA here is from genome assembly GCA_963574635.1 of Cheracebus regulus. Classification (NCBI taxonomy): domain Eukaryota; kingdom Metazoa; phylum Chordata; class Mammalia; order Primates; family Pitheciidae; genus Cheracebus; species Cheracebus regulus. The sequence goes on from CAUYQU010008762.1 coordinate 32,643, forward strand.
CTCTCTGTAACATGACCTCTCTTCTCTTCCTCCTTCTGCTTTCCTTTGTTCAGAGAAGCAACAGAAAACTCACCCATTCTGGATGGGTCTGAGTCTCCACCTCACCAAAGTACTGATGAATAGAGGTATCGTAAGGGGAATTTGCTTCCTACTGCCCATGAGTCTGTGTTCCCACAGGTGCTGCCTATGTGTTGCTTTTCTCCATGTCACCGTTTCCACGAGGAGGCATCTGAATGCTGTATTTATGCCGTATTTCTAGATACATGGGGCTCTCTATGTTTAGATGGAGGTTCTTGCATCATATGTTAGCTATTGTCAACACTACTTGCCAGAAAAGACCCCCAAAGTATGTTTTCTTTTGAGACAGAGTCTTGTTCTGTCTCCCAGGCTGGAGTGCAGTGGCGTGATCTTGGCTTACTGCAACCTCTGCCTCCCAGGTTCAAGCAATTCTCCTGCCTCCCTAGTGCCTACAGGCACATGCCCAGCTATTGTATTTTTAGTAGAGACGAGGTTTTGCCATGTTGACCAGGCTAGTCTCAAACTCCTGTCCTTAAGTGATCTGCACACCTGGCCCCAAAATATGCTTTAGGGTCACCGTGTTCTACCTACATTCTTCAGTCCATAAGCCAGCATTTTGATCGCTACCACCGTCACCTGGAAGATTGTTAGAATGCTAGATCCCGGGCACCACCCTGGCCTACTGAACCTAATGTGCATTTAACAAGATTCCTGAGTAAATCAATGCACATTGAAATTTGCAAAGCACAGGGGCAGAAAACAGTACCACCTGGTCTGGTTCCTAGCCCCAGGGCCCTTACAGTCTGACTGGGACACTAGGCATTGAAGAAATTCAATTGCCTATCAGGGATATACCAGGGGCATGAGAAACTGCCACATTTATGTATCAAGTGCTCTAAGGCTTAGAAACAAAGGCCTCTGGTGGGAGGAGGAGGGGCTTAGACAGGTGGAGATGGGAAGAGGTCATTCCAAGTGCAAAAGCAGGGATGCAGAGACAAGGGTGAAGGGTGGCAAACGGTAGAGTCTTGTTTTGCTGTAGAAAAAATAATTGACTTTTGAAAAGTAGGTTAGTATAGCATGAACAAATTAGGACAGAGATGGGGAACTGGGGGACTTAGGCATTGGAAGGAAGGTGGAGTACCCCCACTCCATGCCAGAAAAAAAGAAGAGAGAGGATGATGTCATGAGACAACATTTTTGAAGTAGGGAGAATGGCCTTTTTCTCCCCCGGGATGGGGGAGCTGATCATGTGCTAAAGGTGATGGAGGTAGGGATGATAGCCAGAACTTGAGAATTAAGCAGGTTTGAAAGCGCTGCTGGGGGAATGTAGGCAAGCCTGCTTGAAATACCTCCACATATACAGAGTGCGTGCTCATGCAGACATGTGCACGTGCACGGACACAGACGGAGCGGCAGCCCCTTCCCAGACCAGGTAAGACAGACAGATGACTCTACAGGGCCTTGTCGCCCATCCTCTGGCCTGTGACCAACTGTGGGACTATTCAACAACCCAAGTATGCGTCACCAGTTGGTTTTCTAAGTTAAACCATGTTTCTCAAATATGACTAAGCTATGAAGAGAAAGGACTGCTAAAGTATACATTTACAGTGATAATTCAGTTTGAAATTCCTCCCTTCTAGCAGCCTTACCTCCCTATGCTAAGCAGTTACAAATCACAAACTCCAGTGAGATGTGGGTGAATTTGCCATCTGTCTGGTTTCAGAGGGCCCGGGCTTAGCGAGTACCCTTTGCAGGCCACACATCTCTGAGCATAGCCCTGGGAAAGGGCATTCTTGTAGTGAAAAGTCCCCATAGGCACAGGCTATCGCAGATTCTGAAGTCACCACTTCTGTGAGCCAGACTGCCCAGGTCGAAGCTATTCTTGTGGATCATAGTTGAGAAAGCATGCCTAAATCCTCATCCTGCCCCAGCTCACGTTCCAGTGAATGACTGATTTAATTTACTAGAGCAACTATTGAGTGGCCTCATTTGTGTTATTCGTGAAGAATAAATGCTTCCTAAATGGTCTCTTGTTAATTTTGCTTTTATAGCATGGCATTCCTTAACTATTACCGTAAAATTGAAATTGTACTGAGAGACAAAAGCTTAGCTCAGCAGCCAGAACAAGGTTTCCTCCCCAAACCTAAGAGACCAACACATGAAGCAACATTGATAGCTTTCAAAATACCTTGGCTCATGCCTGTAATCCCAGTTACTTGGGAGGCTGAGGCAGTAGAATCGCTTAAACCTGGGAGGCGGAGGTTGCAGTGGGACGAGATCTCACCCCTGCACTCCAGCGTGGATGACAAAGAGCAAAACTATGACTAAAAAACAAACAAACAAACAAAAACCTTATATACTTCAGTAACAATGGGGAAGCACTAAGAAAACATCGAAAGTTTGGAAAAATACATCTTTTTCTCCGGCTTCATTTTTTCAGTTTTTTTTTACTCCTTTAGTAAATAAATTTTAATTTGGAAAAAAAAAATGTACATGTCAGACTAGTCACAGCCTTTTCTGAACTGTTCCAAGTTCCACCCTTCTCAGAGGCAGGAGCAGGCCAGTGGTTTCCATACTGGAGCCGCCTGGGAACCAAACCACCATTCCAGCATCTCCCATCCCACCCCACCATCCAGATTTCAATACCTTCTCATATGTGGATTCTGTGACTCAAAAGCCTCCATGATGAAATGCAGGATAGCAGCATGGGCCAGCCAAGAGCTAGGTTCCTCATGTACCGAATCAACCACCACAAGAAGCCTCATCTGCCTTATCCAAACATCACTGCTTTGAACTCAGTGGTCTTTCCTTGAGCCTTTATGACCAATACATAGTGTACTTTTAGTCCCTCTGAAGCAGATGATATTGTCACAAAAGTACTTGGTATTTGTGATACAATTACTACTCAACTTTTTCTTTAGGATCCAACATACAAGAGAGTCAACTACATTTTATAATATTAGCTTAAGAGTATTTTTCAAAGTATGTTCTGTGGGTCTTAATAGAACTGTTCCAGAAGTTCTGGGTCAAACAGCATAATGCAGGACTACTTAGAACCTTTAATATATGTCTCATGTACATTTCAGGCCTCTGAAAGGCAGAGTCCTCAAACGTATTTATCCATGGCATCTTTTTTTCCCCTCACAGCATCTCACAGGACTACTTTGAGAAACACTGGCTAAAGTGTTTCCTTAGACTTCATGAAGCCTCTTAGGGAAGTTTTGTCCCAAACAGACCCAGATCATGCTTGTGTTAGAAACAAGAATTACATCAACAGTTTAAGAAACTACTTAAATGTGCCAGTATTCGTTAGCTACATATGAAAACAAACTCAATTCAACAAGCATAAGCAAACAAGAGCACGTACCGGCTGATGTCACTGGAGCCGGCTGGCTGGGTCTCTTTCCATCTCTAGCCCTGCTTCTTCTACCTGTTCACTTCATTCTTAGGAGGAAATGACTTCCTTGTGGTTTCAAAGCTGCTCAGGCATGTGGCCATCATTGAACCAGGAACTGTGATCGGGGCACTCTCATTGGCCCGGCCCAGTTGGCTTCCTTGTCCCCTGGCTCCCGTGGGAACTAGGATGGTACCGTGGTAGAGAGCACCACCAGGATCACATGGAGTTAAGGAGGGATTGTCCCCCTAGAGGGCCCAGCCACCTCTCCCCTTAGAAGTTTTTCAGTTATTCAGGCACAACTGCAGAAGTCAGCTGAGTCAGGGTGGACAGTTTGCAGGACAGGTGTCCCAGGATCATCTACTTACCACCTACATATAGTAATACCCATGGCCAGTGTCGTCATCAAAGGCCTTTTGTTACTTTGCTTGTGAAGCTGGTTTATTTCTGGTGCTCCAAGCACAGGACTGTCATTAAAATCCACCAGCATGTACACAGATGCCTTGGGATTTTCCAGTTTTCATGTTTTTTTTTTAAGGCCAAATGAGAAACATTTACAACATCCAGTTGTTCCTGGAGAAGTTAGCAAATGAAATAGAAAACCGGGTGACTGAGCTATGTCATGATGATTCTCAATCATGAAGCTGTGTTTCATATTGAAATGCTCCTAAAACTCACCCACTGTGAACTACGCTGGGTTAGGGTCCCTTTCTGTCACCCATCCCTCACCACTCCCCTAGCACTACCCATGGGGAGATCAGTTGCCAGAGAGTAATTCAAAGGGCTCATTCAGGATCACTGGAGAGAGACTGTTTTTCCTAATCATGATCCCTAGTAATGACTATTGGCATCCACGTATCTATGATCGCTTCTTAAGAATTACTTCTACCCAACCTAGATGGTGGTATCTACCTAAAATATGTTTTAAAAGCCTTTTATTTTCTTCTTTAGACTTTTCTACATGTTTCAAATGAACAGTTTTATAATCACAAAACAATACATATTACAGCATTGATTTCTTTAAAACTTTTAAAACACAATTCAAAATACCACCGCAGCTTCACTATAGGGAAACTTCACATTTCTAATGGTCTTCCGGGACAGAATATAAATTTTCTAGTGACATCTGTTTAGCCCTGGGGTCTCACAGAGCTGTGGTGTGGAAAAAGCCACCTGAGGAAAACAGCCCAGGAGTTCTGGCTTTGGCTGCATCTGAGAATCACCTGGTGGGGAGCTTTGACAGCCCCCATGCTCAGACACCCCAGACCGTAACAGGCCCGCATCTCCCCGAGGCGGGACCCAGGCATGTGTATTTCTGAGAGTTCCCAGGTGCTCCCCGGATGCAGCCACACTCAAGAACCGCTGCACTGAGTGTTACTTTCCATCTTGCTTCTTGACAGGAGGCCCCTTTGTGTGGATTCTGAGGGTCTCTGGGGGCCCTCTGTACATACAGCACGGTGGAGGGTCTCAGGCCTCACTGCTCTGTACAGGAATGACACGTGATTAGCACAGATCCCTGTCAAGGTGAACGCGTCCTCCTCAGTGCAGGCCTGGCCAAGCCCGTCCTCCTCCACTAACTGTCTCGTCTCCTTTCTTGGGCCTCCTGCAGGAGCTACAATGATAGCTGTTTCCTGGATTCCTCCCTCTATCCAGAACTAGCTGATGTCCAGTGGTACGGGCAGGAAAAAGCCAAGCCCGGGACCCTCGTGTGAGCCAGCCCGGCCTAATCTGACCGCCTCAACGCCATTCTGAGATCACCTCACTGCCTCTCATTTGCCTTACCCAGACGCACCGTCACCCTGCACCAGCTTCGGCCCTCAGCACTTTTTTTCTCCTGTCTCCACATTCCCTCCCCTTTGAAAAACTGACTGAGGAGACATTCTGGAAGGTTCCGGTCCCACTGTGTGTCCCCTGGCTCTCTTGCCCATAGAGAGCCAGACACCAATCCTCAATGGCACCTTGGTGGTTTCCCTCTGCCATGACAGCCCCTAGGCCAGGAACCATCAAGGGGGCCAGCTGGCATCCAATTCCTGTGGACAAGTAGCGTTGGGAGAGAACCGGAAAGGGGACTTGAGTTACAGGGTGACCCAGAAAGATGACTCAGCTGTGTCCAGCCTGCCACCCACAGGCCAACCAAGCACTTCACCACGAGGAGGCCTTGTGGCATATTCAGTTTACACCTGAAATATTCCTTGATGAGACAGCCTGTGGGGAGTGGCTGTGGGGGAGGGGAGGATAAGAAAGCAAGCTTGCGACACCAGAGATGCATCGGAGGACCACAATCAGTTCTGTGCTGCCAAAGATGAACAAAAACACAAAAAATGAAGAGGGGCCAAGAGGAAGACATTCTTTCTGCAAGGAAATTGCTTTTAAATTCTGAACTGCTACTACACACAAGTGAAAGTCAACCTTGTGTACATTGGTGTCCTCTCTCCAGCCTTCTCCCTTCATGGTCCACTTCGCTCTCCGTAGAAAGCCTGAGAAACTAACCCAATGCAACGGTGAAGACGAGTGAGTCTTGGCTGGCATTGCTGACTCACAGTCGCCATCCATCTGGACACGAAGAGAGACCCGCGGGAGTGGTGGAGGGTACTGTTAGCCCCAGTCCAAGCAGGGGGTTCAGCCAAGCCCAAGACCCAAAGCTGCTTTCCTTTCAGGATCTGTAGTAAACGTAAGGTGGTAATGGCCAAAAGTGGTTCTCTCTCATTAAAACAACCAGTAAAAGCATATCCTATTTTTTGCACAAGGCGTTTCATTTTCTTTTTTATGGGAAACCAAGGGAAAAGCACATTGCGATCCATTCAGTGTTTAACTGTCGTGGCTCATTTTCTGTTTGTTAGCACTTGTGTGACAAAAGAGCTCAGATCCGACTTCTCCTGTGTGTCACTTACTCCAAGAACCCAATGATGCCCTTAGGTAGAAAGATTTGACTCATGTGTCTACTAGCCAACAGGCAGAGCAGGGGTGAAAAAAAACATAGCAGCTCCCAAAGGGCCCGTGTGTCTACATCATCAGTTACTGTCATGCACCACAGTTGTGTGCAGATATCAAAAGAGGAGGAAAGAGGAAGAAAAATTAACATGTGTGGGAGCTGCACGTTTACATGTGTTTTGAGCTATGCTTCAAACACAACTGGAAAGCCATCAATCTTCAAAGGCCTCAACAATACTTTTATAATAACTAACAAGTGCACAAACTTAGTTGGGTTATTCAAGATGGCACAAAAAGGTTTCTGCAGAGGTGGTATGCTGTGCTTTTGGCGCAAGTGGTGGGGGGTGGGGGGTGGTATTTTTTCTCTAATGACTTCCTATTGGAAAGGCATTTGACAACCAGGGACAGGAGCCAGGGTGGGGATAGTTTTGTGGGAAAGCAGAACTGAAGTTAGCTTTAGCATCAAAGGAACAGAAAAATCTTCGTTTTTCATTTATGTGGAATCCAAGAATAACCATAGGCTCTACCAGACCAGGAGGGTAAGGACGGAAATTAAGATGAAATAAATACCCACGGTGTTCCTCTGCTGCAGCCTGGAGACCACCGAGAGTCGGGCTGGGGCATCACACCTGGCTGGGGTCTGCCCAGGACAAGGCGGGCCGTGGCTCCCTCCACCAAGTCTCTGTAGACAATTCAGGGCCTGCTTTTCCCAGCTCCATGCATGGCTGGTGATTCCAGCTTGCAGAAGGGATCAGTATTCCCAGGACACTTTAGGTGTCCACCTGCAGGATAAACAGAAACCGGTTATGATTTTATTAAATGATTCTAGGGATTCACTGGGGGATATTTTTGTTGCTTTTATTTTCATGGTCAGAGCTACAAAGAGCAGGGATTTTTCTCCCTTTCCCATTCAGAAACATTATACCTTGGGCCATTTTTCTTTCTCTCAAAGAAGATACATGAATAATCAGACTGAACTGTGTGCAAGAGGAAAAGTCAAAAGGGTAACAGAAAGTGATGAGGTTACATGTTACAGGTTCTACACCATGCATAGTAGTGTGAAATCTAGCCTGGAGAAAACTGGATCAAGATTCTAACCCAGTAGAGAAGGAATGAGAGGCAAAAAGTCTAAAAACCTGGGTTATGTTTTCAATTCGGGGGACAGAGAGAAACGGAGTGGGAGCAGGAATTACAGTTCCAGCAACATCATGATAGTCTGGTAGTCAAGACAGAGATTAAGTAAAACAGGTTTTACTGTTTAGCTGTGTTCGGTTAATACAAAATGTACATAAAGCGTTAGTCCTTTGAGGCTGACATGATTAATGATCAGTGTGGTGGGAAATGATGTAGTTATTGTACACAAGCACTTGCAAACTCTTTATATATCCCTATTTCTTTAAAACAAAATAAGGTGAAATGCGAAGTCCCTGGTCTGCTATAAAGCCCCTACTGGATTCTTCGGATGCGTATAAGAAATTGCCTATTTCAGCCAGAAGACTGGTGGAAACACATACATCAGACTATGTTGTGAGCCAGGTTGATTTTTTATTTTATTATATGCAGGTGAGTGTTGAAACTGTTAAAATTCCAATTTGTTTTCATTCAGTATTAGTTTAGTTCTAAATATAGCAAACCCCATCCAGGTGCTATCAGATGACCAGTTACTGCTTAGTTAACTAGGTGTAAAGTTTTACATATACATTCATGTCAATAGTTTATTATGAGTTGTGTAAAATGGACTCTAGTTTAATAATGGGGGGGGAAAGATTAGGTTGCTCCTGAAACTGACTGTAGAGCATGTAAAATGATTTTACTGGATTCTGTTCAACTGTAATCAATGAAAAAGATGTACGTTGTAGACAAAGTTGCAGAATTAAAAAATCTGCTTTTAATTTATTCTTTTTGTATTAAGAATTTGTATAGTACCTTTACATTTTGCAAAACAGTGTTGTCAACACTTATTAAAGCATTTTCAAAATGAAAAGATCCCAGCTGCCTCCTGGAGATTTTGTTCCTTTGTCAGAGATAAATGCTTGCGTGTGCTCCAGGAATCTGTAGTTCAGGTGCTTGTGTCCTCAGTGGGGCTCCTTTATTAAAGTCAGTCTATAAATGGTATTTTTATGGGTCTGCTAGATGATACAGAGAAGTTTTATTTGATCAGCAGAGGCGAAATCCCTCTTATTCTAGTTTCCTTTTGTTAACTGTAGAAGACGATACTGTCTAAATTATGTATTCCTCCTACTACAAAACAGGACTTGAGATTAGAGGTCAGTCTTTAGCAGGATACTATCTCAGCCTTTGCATCACTGTTCACTGCAAACAGCTGCCCCTGTGTAATATGTGCCAGCTTGTGTACTGTCCTTGCAGGACAGTCCACAGCAGAAGGAACACTGAAGGAAGCTAGGCTTTGAGGGATCATCCTTAGTCTCTCCATGTTGTGCCTTGGGTCCACGTAGGATGCAGAGGGTTACTCACACAGGCTGCTCAGGCTCTCTGTGACTGCCATTAATCCTCTGTGCTCACACTGCAGCTCAAACCCTGTCAACTGAGTCTAAATCACGTCATCACAGCAAATACCTAACGGGACTGCAAGTAAAAAGAGCCCCTGACTTACAGATGAAATGGTGACTGGCTGACTTGAGTAGAGACTGCTGCAATTGAATCCCTGGCCCCTTAACAGGCAAGTCTTACTAGCAAAACTGGAAGTCTGGCCTCCAACAGCATCCCTGGATGAAAAGCTGCTGGATGGGAAGCCTTGCAGAAGCCTTGGCCACTGGAGCCAGGTGATGCTGCCAAAAAGGAAGACAATCCACTGAGAATCACATCTGGAAGTGAGCCCATCAAGACAGTGTTCTCTACCTCCTACACCCTAAAAACTGCCCATGGGAGACCCTGAAGCCTCCTCTCCTTGGGGAAGGAACCAGGCCATCTCGAAATAATCTACACTTAAAGAGAAAGGGACCTTATGTAAGTCTCTTACATGTAAATATGTCACAGCTCAGGAAATTAACCTATTATCTTCTCATTAAGCTCTATCACATGAAAGCAACGGGATAGGAAGATCCTCTTCCCATTTCTTTCCCACCCCTTCCTAATTTTCACCTCTTCATCTATCTATATGTTTATCTGTCTCCCCTTTCACTGTGCCAAAAAGATAATTCCAAACAGATGATTATTAGAGAACACAAAGTAAACACCCCACTCCTAGTAGAAGATATTAAAAAGAGCCAGCTCTTTATTTTCCCAGAATACCAGTTCAAAAAGGTTCCATGTAAAACTCTTTAAAAAGAGGAATGTGAAGCCACCACTGATGAGAGCCAGCAGGCAGGCAATGGATCTCTAACAAAGTCATTTCATTGCACATTTGGTGCAGAGTTCCAGTTCTTAAAAACTGACTCTCATAGATGAGACAAACAGGCACACAGCCACATATATGGGGAAAGGAGGTTACCAGCATTAAACAAGAAGAAGATATTAAAATTATTCCTGAGGATAAGCCATCAGTGAGTGCACAGACAGGGCATCTCTCATTGGTACCTGAGTTGAGTGGTCAGAGATGGCAGGGAAATAGAAGTGCTGCACAGGTAAAGCCTCTGCATTCTCCAGCAAAGTCACCGTCTACTCAGGCAACAGCTGAAGAACCTGCATTGCATTCAGAATAAAACAGTGTGGACAGTCATTGCAAGAGCCCATGATAATGGCACCAAGATTAACTTTTTAGATCAGAAACCCTGCTACCTTCTTAATTTTCATCCCCACAAGCTGTTTTCTCCTTCGTTAATCCATTTGCTCTCAAACGCACTGCAACTATGCTTTCATCCCCTCCACTACACTAAACCCGCTCTTGTCAGGCTCAACAATGGCTCCCTGCAATGCCAAATTTAATGATTAATTCTCTTGTTTTCATCTAGCATCACTTGCCAGCAACAATTGTTGGAGTGTGAAGAAGTGGGACACTTCATTGAAACGCTTTCTTCACTGGGACATCAGGATGCCACACTGTCCTGGCTTTCCACCTGTTACCATAGTCCAGGGCTCTCCTTTTCAATCTCCTTGGTAATTTTTCTTCCCTGACTTCTTGGCACTGGAGTGTCCCCGGGCTCAGTCCTTAGACTCCTTCTCTTTATTACTGACAATTACTCTTTAAAGCTCCTATCTAGTCTCATGGCTTTAAATGCCATCTTTATGTTGATGACATCTATATTTATGCCTACATGCTAAACCTCCTCTCTCAAAGTTGTACATCCCACTGCCTAACAACATCCCCACACGGCTGTCTAATGTGCTAACATGTCCTGAACTAAACTCCTGACTGTTCCCTCCAAATCTGCCTCACGAATGACCATCCTCAGCTCAGCTATAGGCAACTCCAGGCCTTCCAGTGCTCAGGCCAAAAATCTTAGAATCATCCAAGACTTTTCATCAGCTTTCTCTTCCTCACACCTCACATCTACACAAAATAGATGCAAATTCTCTGCCCTTGTAAGACTTACATTACACTAGGAGTGGAGGGGGCCAATAGAAGGTAATTTAGATAACATAATAGATTAAGAAAGCAGGACAGTGGAAGATTTAGCCTGTGACAGAAAGAGGAACCGCTTTTTCTCCAAATCAAGTAAGACAAGATGCTGGTGGGTTTGGAAGTAGAACTAGACCTTAAGATTGCCTCCATATTCAAGCTATATGAGAAGGGTAGGTGCGGCCACCCTCCAAGTGAGATGGGAAGGGGGCAGCACGGTAGGATCAGGATAGAGCAGAGGCATCAGGAGAGCTACGGCAGGGAGGGTCCGGCTCAGTGGATGCTTAGACTGGGAGTTTCCTCCAGCAGCAGTTACTACAGTGTCAGAGCGTGCGAAAAGAGAGATTGGAATGAGTCTGGGTTTGGTTTTGTCATCGGGTACGGCAGGGCAACAAAAACATGCGAGAGTAGAAAGGACTGGAGGTTGACTGAAATGATGGTAATGGGATCCAGACTGACTAAAGGGAAGCTGAGAAGATGCTGATGACGCCAGAGAAAACGGAGGAGTGAAGGGACAGAGGTCTTGAGGAGACAGGAACTGCAGGGTGGGAATGGAGGAGGGAACAAGGAGAGGTCTTCATGACCAGGGCGTAGGGGAAACATTCGTTTCCCCTAACCCTGCAGCTCTCCCCGTGGGGGTGCATCACATCATCTAGGGAGAGATCCCTATGTTGTGATGAGGAAAGCTAGTGAAAAATCCACCTGAGCTTGGGATTGTGTAAAAGCGTACCTGGATCTCATGGCTCTTTTCCAGGAACTGAAAACCTGGTTGCCTGTTGTATCTCGGACCAAGACCACAGCAATTATTCTAAGAGATATGATTGAAAAACAACTGTCAACCAGTGAGTGAAGAGGTGGGAGGCAAAAAGGGGCCACTCAGGTATCACAGAGATCACGGCAGTAGGCAGCCACCACGCTGAGGGCTGGGAACCACAGGCAAGGCCGGGATTGTTAAAACGTGGAAGCTTTTCCAGGAGCTGGGAGTGAAACCTCTCAGGAGTGAACACCTCTCTCCTGGTACTGGCACCTCAGAAATGTGGGGATCCCACAGAGCTGGGATTCAAAGCTCTGAAGAGGGGGCACCGGCCAATGGTGCTGTTATCTTTGAGTGGCAAGATGAAGCGGGTTCTACAAGTGTGGAAAAGTGCACCCTGGAACCCATTATTCCTTCTGGAGCGAAGAGCCACTGCTCAGCTTCTGAAGAACCACGACTGTGCCATCGTTGTTAGGAACAGGAAGCGAACAGAAAGGCGCCGCTCCCTTTTTCCCACCTCCACATTCCAATCTCTTACATGTCTGTTCCTGGTGGATCCTAACAAAAAGCTTTCCAGCAAAGGACAGATGTGGTTTGCAGTCTCATGACAAAGTAGAGTATGGAAGGTGTGTTTGGAGCTGAGACAATAGCCTCACAACCAGCACCTCTCCTGACCAAAAATCAGGCCCTTATCCTGAGTCCTGGCTACAAGTTCCTAATCAAAGGATGAACTAACAGGCTCTCAAATCTCAAAGAGAACTCTAAGATCTATTGCTATCATATTTAAGACAAACTAATCTTCAGCTTTTTAATTTTTAAACAATTTTATGAAGGTCAAAAATGCAAGCACTTTTTGGCCCATTTTAGTGTAACTTGAATTGCTATCTCAAAAGGAACTGTAGTAATAACAAGTCAAAGCAGATCAAGCTGCTTTTCCCAAAATGATGAAATCACAATCATGTATTTTCTCAGCCAATTCCTTATAACAAATCTCTCTCCCTCCCTGCCAACAACCTTCTCTTTCTCCCTATGTTCTATCTCTTCAGTTTTCTGTAAAATATTAATAGAGCAGTTGAAGTTTTACACAAAATGATTCCAGGATGCCATTTAAAAAGCCCAAGCTTTATCTTCTGCTTGGCCATATTTAGCACATCTTCATCATCAAGATCGCAGGATGCACATCAAGCACCTATGCATCATGTTCACAGGGAAAAGACAAAATATCTATGTCAGTTAAGTCTGTCTCTTTCTCTTAGAAAACCAACAGTTTGCCAGGAAATCCCACTCACCCAACAAACCTCTATCCCCCAACAAACCTCTATCTGTATCTTCTTGGCAGGACCATGTCACATGACCAATACTAACTACAAAAGGTCCTGGTAGGGCAAGTTGTTTTAACTGTGCTCATTACAGTTCTAAACACATTAGGAGGCTCTGTTAGTAGAGGAGAGAGAATGAAATTTGGGTAAACAACTAGCAGTATCTACAGTACATACATATGGCACATAAACTTGCACACCAAAAAGAAGCAAAACAAAAATAGCCACATCTCAAATGAAAACAATCCAACATTTAACAAAAACGTGGAAAAATTCACATAATTTCCTCTTCTCACAGATCTTACACTCTTAAGCACGTCATTTAAACAAGAGGAAGAACTGTTATTTAAGCTTGACACATTATTTGATTTTTATAAACTCTATCGGGCAAAGATAGTTGACAAAGGTTACGTCAATATTTGAGTTAGTCATAAGATTATTTCTCCATTGCATAAAAAATAACCTAGCACAAAGGGAAGCCACTGAGTGGAAGGTGTATTAGCAATACAGACATGTAGCCAGAATACAGAAGGTACTATAAATCAGTAAGAAAAAAGCAGGCAATTCTGTGGGGAAAAAATGGACAAAAATAGGTATTGAACAGGAACTTCACAAAAGATAATATCCAAATGATATTAAACATATTTCCATTAAACATATGAAAAAGGTACTCAACTGTACTAATCATCAGGGAAATGCAAATTAAAGCCACAGTGTGATACCATTATGACTACCAGAAGGGCTAAAATGAAAATGACAGAGGACGTATCAAGTGTGGCAAGTATAAATACAGAAATTTATATTCACCAAGAAACACATACAAAACATCCCATGCCAAAAACCAGAAACAACTCACATGTCCATAATCAGCAGAATGGATAAACTGTGAGACGCAGTATCAAGACTGAAAAACCACAACTACACACAATGAGAATGAATAAATATCAGAACCCCTAAGCTGAGTCAGAGAAGTCAAGCACATACTGTTTGATTCCATTTATGAACAGGCAAATTTTAAACACAGGCAAACGGGGTTCTTTTTGGAATGATGAAAGTGTTCTAAGACTGTGGTGATGCTTGTATAACTCTGAATATACTGAAAACCTTTGTACACTTTAAATGGGTGCAACTAATGGTATGTGAATTACACATCAATAAAGATGTTTTTTAAAATTATGATGTTAGAAATTAGCACCATGGCTATGACTAGGAGAGGACATGAAGAGATTTCTGGGGCGTCTGTAAGTTACCTTTTCTGATCTGGGTGCTAGTTACTTGTACTTTGTGAAACGTTTACTTTGTGAAAAACCTATTATGATGTGGTACTCTAGTGATTTTCTGTGTACATGTTATACTGCCAATAAGAAAATTTACATTAAAAGAAATGTAATTCAGCACTGAGTCTTAGGAAATAACTTTCATCAAAGGGCCAAACCACTTTCCTCTCAAAAGACACTTGGTGCATAACACTAGACTCCTTGCATCTATTCTTGCCTCAAACCTGTCTCATACTTAATTACTTACTTACTTATTTTTGAGACAGGATCTTACTCTCTCACCCAGGCTGGAATGCAGCGATGTGATCACTGCTCACTATAGCCTCGACCTCCTGGGCTCACATGATCCTTCCACCTTAACCCAAGTAGCTGGGACCATACGTACATGCCACCATGCCCAGCTAGTTTTTGTATTTTTTGTAGAGATGAGGCCTCACCATGTTGCCCAGGCTGGCCTCTAACTCCTGAACTCAAGCGATCTGCTTGCCTTGGCTTCACAAAGTGCTGGCATTACAGGCATGAGCCACCACACCCAGCCAAACCTATCTCGTACGTTAACTGACCTCCCATTTATTTTGCAGTATCTCGTTTAATCTTGCTTTATCCAACAGTGTGCAGCCAGCCCAAGGTGCTCACCTATGCATACTGCCAATTTTCTTACAGATGACTTACAAGCTGCTTTTTTTGGTTCTTCTGTAGATATCTCCTCATTTTAAACTTCAGAATTACATATTAATTACATATTACTGCAGAAGTATTTAGCATTGTGAAGTACTCAAGGTCTATAATCTGCTACATTTCATACTAACCTTGAGAGCCAAGTGTTATTCCATATTTAAAAAAAAATCAAGACAGAGCTATAGTCCTTTTGCCCTAGATTCATCTAACAGGTCATTTCCTTCTTTAACTCTACTGATAATTGCTTTAATCAGTGGTTTTCCAAACAACTCCATTAAAAAGTAGACAAAGGACATGAACAGACACTTTACAAAAGAAAACATATGCAGCCAACAAACATATGAAAAAAAAAATCTCAACATCACTGATCATTAGAGAAAAGCAAATCAAAACCATAATGAGATACCATCTCACACCAGTCAGAATGGCTATTATCAAAAAGTTAAAAAAATAACAGATGCTGGCAAGGTTGTGGAGAAAAAGAAACACTTTTATACTACTGGTGGGATTGTAAATTAGTTCAACCATTATGAAAGACAGTGTGGCAATTCTTCAAAGACTGAGAGACAGAACCAACAATCCCATTCCTGGGTATATAACCAAAAGAATATAAACCATTCTATTATAAAGACACATGCACATGTATGTTCACTGCAGCACAATTCACAATAGCAAAGACATAGAATCAATCTAAATGCCCATCAATGACAGACTGGATAAAGAAAATGTGGTACATACACACCATGGAATACTACACAGCCATAAAAAGGAATGAGATCATGTCCTTTGCAGGAACATGAATGGAGCTGGAGGCCATTAACCTTTGCAAACTAACAGAGAAACAGAAAAGCAAATACCACATGTTCTCACTTTCAAGTGGGAGCTGAACAATGAGAACACATGGACACATGGGGTAACAGCACACACTGGGGCCTGTTGGAGGGTGGTAGGTGGGAGGGAGAAGTTCAGGAAGAATAGTTAGTGGGATGCCAGGCTTAATATCTAGGTGTTGGGATGATCTGTGCAGCAAGCCACCATGGCACGTGCTTACCTATGTAACAAACCCGCACATCCCACACATGTACCCCTGAAATTAACATAAAAGTTTGAAATTTTAGAATAAGAAAATCAGTGATTTTCAAACTGCTGACCACGATGCATTAATGAGTTGTCAACCAATTTTGACGATAACCACCAACTTTTTTTTAAAAGAAACAACAGAGTAGAAGACGTAAGAATGCCTTGCACATGGTGTGGCCAGTGCTTTTGTTTCAGGTATACATGCCTGTGTACATGTACTATGGGGTCTCCATCCATGCACTTGTTTGCTTTGAGTTGTGGTCCAAGTTTCAAATTCTACAGCTTTTACACTCCTACTTCCCAGGATGGCCAAACTTAGAAAGGCAGGCTCAGACTGCAACGCTCATGGGTCCTAACATCTCCTGAGTCTGAAAGGAAAAGCAGTTGGCAGCAAAGGCAATTAAATTTTGGCAAGTTGTAAAACTGGGAGTTCAGAAAGGCCAGGACAGCAGATTGTGGGAGTGACTCTTGACTGTCCTGGCCCGAGGCTCAGTGAATGAGTCTGAGATCACCAAAAGGCAGCTCGAAACGTCTCAGCTGTTCTCCTTGGTAAAATCATGTGTTAAGCTTGAACACTGTGAGAAAAAGTTGAGGAAGCTGGTGCTTAAAAAGAGGGCAGAAGAGACTAACAGAAGGACGTGGACTAGTGAGAATAACCAGCAGAGGCAACGTGAGGATTCATTTAAGCAAGTTTTATCAAGTTGACAATGGGGGAAAATAATTCATCAATGCTTTTATGATAAATTGTTTTGACCAACAACAAAATACATTTTTTTTTAAAACAGAGACAGGGTTTCACCATATTGGCCAGGCTGGTCTCAAACTCCTGACCTCGTGATTCATCCGCCTTGGCCTCCCAAAGTGCTGGGATTACAGGTGTTGAGCCACCACACCCGGCCTAAAATACATTTTTTAAATGAGCATGTTTCCAGCCAGGCACAGTGGCTCACGCCTGTAATCCCAGCACTTTGGGAGCCCAAGGCGGGTGGATCATGAGGTAAAGGGACCAAGACCACCTTGGCCAACATGGTGAAACCCCCATCTCAACTAAAAATATAAAAGTTAGCTGGACATGGTGGCACACACCTGTAATCCCAGCTACTCAGGAGGCTGCGGCAAGAGAATCGCTTGAACCCAGGAGATGGAGGTTGCAGTGAGCCAAGATCGCACCACTACACTCCAGCCTAGCGACAGAGACTCTATCTCAAAAAAAAAAAAAAATTAAAGAGCATTTTTCCAAAATTCTGAATGGGGTTAGCTCACACCACAGCTGTGTGGCTGGCCACACTGCACTCCCTAGCTATTCCACACAATCAGAGATTATTTTTATATTTCAAATCATTGTAAGGTTATTGTTAACCATTAAAGGACTAGCGTGTGGTTATAGTTCAGCCAATGGAACTGTAGAGTCTGTGATGAAAACCAGTTGCCATAACAGTGTTCCCATAACAACCCCCTGGGGACTGGCGCTGGCTCTAGTGCTCTGGACAGCTGGAAGCTCTTGCATCAATATGCCGTGAGAAAGTGCTTTTCGGTTCAAGACTTCCAATATGACACCATACCATAGATTGCTATGGGATAAAGTTATTCTTTAGGGGATTCAGGGGAGTGTACTAGGGGAGGGAGGAGGCACAATCCATTCAGTTATGTTCTACCAGATATTCAGACAAAGGAAAGAGGCACAGCTCAGCTTAATGTTCCCTTTCATTCAAACTGCCCCACACAGTTCTACCATCCTTCTGTGTTAAGAAGCATTAACCTGGTGGGGCAGGGTGGCTGGGGGCGGGTGGTGGGGTTGCAAGGGCAGGCACATGTGGCTGAAAAGGAGCCAATGATATGAATCCCCAAATTCAAATCTATCAAAGATTTGGAAACACCAGTGTTTTCCAATCTGCTTTCTGAATATATTACTTTCTTTCCAACAAAAAGATGGTTCTACTTCTAAGTTATTTATTGAGATCAAACCCTGGAGTGCTCTGAAGTGCTGGAGGTCAGGAAATCACCAGAAGGCAGAGCTTAGTATTAAAAAGTCATACTGCCATTAAGCCTGTTTCCTAGTCCTCCGAGCTTTCACTGAGTGCTCTGAGCCCACAGCAGATCACGATTCGATTCTCAGTGACAGCTGCCTGCCTAGCTCTGGTCTCTCAGGACCGCTCCCTTCTTCCTATGAGATCTAGACTGTCCTCTCTCTCTCTCTACATGTCAATTATCTTTGGCCTCAGCTTTACTTTCCTAATTGTTCCCCAGAGACTGAAATCACAGCCACAACTTCCAGACTGCTGCAGGCTCTGTGTTGCAACACTGAAAAATACTGCTCTGTCTTTGCAGCTGGCGATGATACGGCTAGGAAATGCACTATTTACTTCTCAGGGGAACTCAGTGTTTTATTAAATTTGAATTCTGAGACAACTCTTATGGATAGGAGTCTAGGGAGGAAGAAAGGGAGAAATATATTTATCTAAGGACTGTGATTGATTTTAAAAGGTATGTCTTTATGATTTTATAAACAACTACGAAGAGAAATATGTAGTATCTGCTGAACCAAATTTTCATGATTTGAAAGTTGGGGAAGGGCACTTTTTAAATATATCCTCATGTTGTCTGCAGTCATCTGAAGATCTTTAATTTCAGGGATGGAAATTTCTCTGAGTTTTCCTCCATGGCAGCCCAAAATGATCAGTCACAGCCCAGCCCCGTGGAACAGATTCCCCTTTCTTCCCCAAACCATCTAACCCCACCGACTAATTTTAGGAGGTACTGGTGTCACATGACACAGTTTCTTCTTTATGTGGAATATTAACAGCAAAACAGAAGACAAGAAATTAATGGACTATCCTACTGTGACCTGATGGTGAATACAAAAAAAGTAACTTGGGGAGTATTCGTTCAACAATATTTATAAATAGGTCCTATATAAGACCACAAGACGAAACTCTAGATTCCTGTCCTATCTTATGAAAGTCTGTCTCTCACTTGTGCTGGTTAAGTTCCACTAAGCTCTGATTTAATCACAAGAAAACATTTCCAAATGGGGGAGTGGGAGGTAGGGAATCCCAATTCAATTCCAGACAGTGGACCTCAGCCACCATCATGCATGTAACCAGCAGAAACAATCCTGTCGAGGCAAAGCAGAAGACCACAAGTGACCAAAACTGGCTTTTGAACCTTCCCAAGAGGGGCCAGAATAGGCTACTGTGAATCTACGCCCACCTACTTGGCGACATGCAGCTCCCACCACATCCTCGGCCCTTCTAGATGCAGAACTGGCTGAAAGCAGCAGCCGCCACAGGGCTCAGATACAGGAAATACTTCATGAAATTTCCATGATTACTGCCGTTGCAGCTAACACTATGATTATTACTGTTATTGTTATGTGAGTACATACCGCCCCTAAACACAGGGCTCCTGAAAGGGACTTTGGTTCCCCTCTAAAGACAACAATGACACAACAACTAATATTGATGAACTCTTATTATTTGCCAGTGTGCTACGCATTCCACTTGAGCACAACAGTGATGCTGTGAAGCATGGACTATTATTATTAACTACCATTTAAGATGAGGAAGCTGAGGCTTAGAAAGATCCAGCTGCTTGCCAAAGTCATACAGTGAGCAGGTGCTGGGCTGAGACCTGAAGCTGGAAGTTCTGCCTTTGGAGCCCCCGCTCTCACCGCTATCCAGCACCGCCACTCCACCTGCCCCGGCAGCATCCGCTCACCCATGCTGCCATGTGAACAGAGGCCTCTCAGGTTCTAAAGCACAGTGACCGGTCACAATGATCTGAGTAAGACACTGTGCAACATTAGAAGGAGCCCTCACTGTGGCAAACCAAGGCCAGGACAGACTCTCAGGTGGGGAAATCGGCACCGGCACCTTCCTCCTCTGTTGACAGGTGTGGCTGGGAACACAGTCTACCTGGGTCTATTGACATCATCACAATTTCCTCACTCTCCCTGGCGTCACAAACCACTGTCCCACCTTAACCTGGATGCACTGGGGTTACTTCGTTCTGAACTTAGTTTGGTATGATACGCCATCTTTGTTTCTTCACACTTCTATTTCCTGTTAATTGTATCTGTCCTGAAAGATGACAAATAATAAAATTGATACTTCTTAGAAGATAAAAGCAAGCTTGGAAATGCAAGAAAAATAACATTCAAGTTACACCAGTAATAATATTTACATTCAAATTCTATTGCAAGACAGCAAAAGTTCAGCAACATTTGAAGACTATAAAGTTTCATTCAATGGTCCCATGTTTTTGAAGTATATAAAAATATTTTATATAAATACTACATAAAAGACAATATGCAAATTACAATATTTTACTGAAATAATTAAGTCCATCCTCAAAGGTTTGTTTTTAATTATCTAACCACAACTTTCAGGTCAACTGAAAAAAGGGTCATTTTAAACCCCCTTCTGTTGTGTACAGATTTAAATTGTGAGAAAAAGTCTTTAAAACTTAATTTTGGACTAATTAAAATGAAGGCAAGAAAGAAAAATCAGCTTGCAGTCAGATATGCTACGAAGACCAACACAGTTCCGAAAACCAATCAAGGGTTACATCAGGTAGAACTCAGAGATTGGAAACTCCAGTTTTCTTCTGTCCTCATTCCTGTTGGTAATTCCAAAAGTCCACAGCCTGCTTCTGTAAGTTTCTTATTGTTATTTACACACCATACCCACATCTCACAGTGCATTGTATTCCACACATTTGGATGGATCGGTAGGAAAGTGTTTCTGGCAAATGGTCATTAACCTCTTCAATCCCTAAGAAAATAAAGAAAACAAAGGTTGGTTATGACATGGTTAAATTATTTTTAACTGCCTTCCTCTGAACTTGCATCAGTTTGTCAATGTCTCCAGTAAAATGCAGCAGACCCAAGCAATTTCACTCAGTTGTATGCCTAGAGAAATGTTTCCTTCCTGTATACTTGCAGATCCGCACAAGAATGTTCATCACAGAATTGTTCACAATAACAAAACCAAAAAACTGGAAACAACGCAAATTTCCATACATAGGAGGACATATGAAAAAAATTTAGTGTGCTCACAAATGGAATGTCTTACAGCAGTAAGAATGAATTAACTCTAGCTACATGTAACAATTGGGCCTGTCTCAACCAGGTTCCAATAGAGAATTAAACTCACTGCCCAGCCTAAGGCATCCATTTATATAATGAGGTAACTTCTCCCCTAGGCATCTAAAATTTAGGAAACTATTTATGTATAGTTGGGAGGACTGAGAAAATACACTGAAATTATTTTCTGTGTTCTGTGGTCAAGATGAGCTCTGGTTGGGAAAGCCCGATATATATGATTCTTAGAAGCAATGTTGAATGTAAAAAGCAAGTGGCATAAAGTGTTACTACCTTCAGTGTGATATCCTTTTCATAAAATTCAAAAACAAGTAAAAATGTATTGCTTAGAAATACACACATAACACAGTAGAATTCTTTTTCAAAAACAAAGGAAAGAAACATAAACGCAAGATAACAGTTACTTCTGGAGTAGGGAAGGAAAATACAGTTTCAATGGTTTTCAGAATGTTCTAGTTCTTAAACTGGGAATAAGGCTTTTACATATTCATTTTATTACTTCCTAACTTGTGTCTTATATGTTCTCTTTTGTATGTACTAAACATTACACAATAAAAACACTTTAATATATCAGTAAGAACTGAGTACCACATTCCAAGTGTGACCTGGCCATTCTTGCAGAATTCGCTAGAAGCAGTGACTGCATTGCTTTTGTTCTGTATCTTTGCAACTGTAACTATGACCCTTGGCTGTTTTTAGACAACTGCAATACACACACCTAATTCCCACTGATCTCACAAAATTCAAGTGCCTTCTATCCCCTCAGCAGTCTGGCCAGTTCTCCAGTGTAAAACTTTATAGTGACTTTTTAAAACTGATGACAACAACTATCACTATTCAATTTCATCTTTCAACTCATCCTTAAGTCTGTGATCTTTTAAAATCCTTGGTTGACATTTAGCTTGACTTATTCTTCTTAGCTTTCTCATCCACCACTCAGTAAACACGTCCGCTCACCACTCAGTAAACACGTCCGCTCAGTAAACACGTCCACTCAGTAAACATGTCCACTAAGTCATTATCCAAATACTCAATACTCTTCGTAAACAGGCCAAGACAAGAACAGAGACCTGAGACAGCCACGATCAAGCTCTCTCCAAAACAATCCTGGGAAGAAGTCTATAATAGCAATGAATCCTATTAACTGTGTAATCCATTAATGCACACATTTCTTTGTTTACAAGGAAAGACTTTGCCAAAGGTCTTACTGAAATCTATGTAACTTAACACCTGTTAAGCTCAGTAAAATCACCAAAACAAACAACAACACAAAAATCCCTGCAAAATCTCATTGGTCCCATAGTAAGCAGGCAACACAAATATTTATCACAGTCAATATCCATGGGTTATGTGTCTGTAGAGTAAACCAACCCTGGCTAGAAAATATTTGGAAAAAAAGCAGCAACAAAAAAAAGAACACAATAAAAAATAATAAAGTAAATATCATATAATAACTATTTAAATAGCATTTACATTGTGTTAGATATTGTAAGTAATCTAGAGATGATTTAAAGTATACAGGAGGGTGTGTGTAGATTATCTGAAAATACTACGTCATTTTCTACCAGGGACTTGAGCATCCAGATTTTGGTATCTGCAGGGTCCTGGAACCAACTCCTGGGGATACGAAGGGACAACTGACGTACTTCTATGAATGGAGCCATAATCTAACAGATTCCACAACAGAGAAACAGGACTGTGAAGTATTTAAAGTCCTTTGTGGATTCAAGGATTGCCCATATTATGTGATGTAGAAATTAGGGGTGTGGAGGGAGGTTATCTTTCAACTGATTTGCAAGAAGAAAGGCTTTTGCACACGTGATTCACTTTGCTCATTTTGTTGTTGTTGTTCCCTGTGTAATAAGGCATTTGCTTTGGGATAAAGACCATTCCTTCACATAGTCCAGCTTCTCCTGCTGTGAATTCTAATCATGTGCATGCAGAACCATGATTGGTAGCCATGGAAATACAGGTGATATCACTAATTTGGCATCTGAAGGTTCCTGAAGGAATAGGTGAGAAGGGCAAAGCCAGCAAGAGAACACCCTGATGAAATATAAATAGCTTCACTCAGCAGCAAAGCATGGTAAGAATTGTTATGAGCAAGCAGAAGGCAAACTGATGGTTTGCCTTGGAGGTGGTTTACTCCGCTTAGAAGAATTGGAATCTTAGGTGTGTGCCACTTACAGAAGACAGGTGGGTGATGCCTATTTATACTCACTAAGCAGATTCTGTGATTTAAAAATATATACTAGTGTTCTGCCTGAAATCTTAGCTGCCAAACGTTGTGAAACTCAATCGCTTGAGTCATAGTTACCACACAGCACTACGATAAATTTTTGTAAACAGGTTTGAGACTACATGGCACAGATATTTGAAAGCATGTAATCTCAGGACAGCATATGGTTATTTTCCAGATGGAAACAAATCTTTTCAATTGGACCCCTCACAATTTCAGTTTCGAATTGCTTAAGGATGCTTAAGCCAGTAAAACAAAAAGCTGCTTAGCTTAGCTTATGGCAAATCGCTTAAAAACTGGTGGTATTTTTAATTGGTTTATTTTTATAAAGTAATACCTTTCTCTAATAAATGTTTATTCAGTGCCTACTATATGCACTGTTCTACGTTCTGGAAATAAAGTAGGGAACAAGTCAGAAAAAAATCCCACCCTCCTGAAATTATATTGTAATAAGAGAAAACAGACAAGAAACAAGACAAACTCAAAACAAAAAAAATATGTTCAACGAAGCTAAGTGCTTTGGAGAAAATAAAGCAGGGAAGTAGGGTGTGTGAACATGTGGGGCAACCTGAAGGATTTTGGCTTGGACTCCTTATACTAGGAAGCCACTGCAGAGCTCTGAACAAGAGAGCAACACGATCTGACTGTCTGAACTCGATCAGTCTGGGGACTGCTGCTAAGAAACTGGAGAGCTGCAAGAGAAGCTCAGGGACCAGAGAGAAGACACTGGAAGAATCCAGATGAGAGATGGTGGCTGGACCCAGTGGCAGCAGGGAAGGTGGTGAGAAGGGATCCGGCTCAGGACATACTTTGAATATAGAACCATGAAGCTTTGACATGGACAGGATACAGGCTGTGATAGGAAGAAAAAAAGTCAAGGATAATTCGGGGTTTTGTGTTTATGCTGAGAAAAAAAAAATCATACAATTCTTATATCAAATAGTAGCAGTCCCCTACCTCACTCTTTCCAAGTCCTAATTCCAGCTCTCCAGAGGCAACCCTTTTCAAACCTTTTAGCCTCTGGCATTTATTGCCATATTTCTGGCAGTGCTTGGGTTTTCTGTCTCAGCTACCAGTAATATCTCCTGACTTCCTACTATGAAGCACAGGATCTCACTCTTACATTGCCCACTGGCATCACATATATACACACATGCCAAAAAAGCACTTTCTCCCCCATACTTCCCAAACCACAATTCTTAGTGAAATCAATACTCAAGGTTTACCTTATAAAGGCTACACAAATATCGTTCAAAACAAAGCTACATAACAGATTATGGTAATAACCTCCCCTTTCATAAGGTTTTTTTTTTTTTTTTTTGCTTTTCTAATCCATTCTCCAACATGAGACGACTCTCTCATGCCCAAACATCACTCGGGACATGATCAGACACACCAGGGAATATAATCTCTTCCATTTCTTCCTGGAGTCCTTCGTCCACCTACTCTAACCTGGACCCACTTGTACTGCTAGGATCCCAGAGCATGGCATCCCTGTACCTCCAACCTGGAAATTCCTCTCACCTTGCTCTGTGGTGGATCTCAGCTCTTGAATCTTTTCGTTTGGGTGGAGGACATCCTCAGGTAGAGTCAAGACTGCCCACGATCCAATCCCAATTCTACTACTGACCAGCCACGTGACCTTGAGAACTCACTTCTCTATGCCTGTTTCCCCACTTACAAAACAGGGAAATGTTACTGTCCATCTCATATTGCTGCTGTAAAATACTGAAAGGAAGCAGACAGTAAGCACTATACAAGTGTCAGCTATGATGATAATGACTACAGAGAATGTGTGCATGTGAGATGTCATTAGCCTACATTTACCCTTCACCTGATGGTTCAGACAGAAAAAGAATTCTGAGTTGGACATTTTTTCCCTAGCTATTGCAAAGGTACATGCTCTACTGTCTTCTAGCTTCTAGTACTATTAGTGAGAAGTAAGATAGTATTTTAATTCCTGCACCTTTGTCAGTGACCTTTTCTCTGAAGCATTTGAAATCTTATCTTTAGCCTTCGCCTTCCAACACTGTATTCTTCTGTGCCCTGATGTGAACTCTTCCTATTCATTTGTTCTGTGTTAAGTGAATTCTTCTTTTCATGCTACAAACTCATGTCCTTCAGGTCTGGAAATTTTTCTTGCATTAATTCTTTATTTTCTATCTTCCCAAGTCTGTTGGAATAGCTACAAAAAGTTGACTCTCATTTTCTTATCTTTTCTGCTTTTCAAATTGCCTCAACTTTATCTTCTAACCCGCTAATGTAACTATTAAATTTTTGCTATGTTTAAGAGTTCATTTTGATTCTCAAACTTTTTTTGTAGCCTAACGTTCTTATTTCATGGCTACAACCTTACCTAAGATTTTCTGTAGTTGTTGAGACAGGGGCTCATTTTGTCACCCAGGCTGGAGTACAGTGGCACAATCCTAGCTCAATGCAGCCTCAAACTCCTCAGCTCAAGCAATCCTCCTACCTCGGCCTCCCAAATAGCTAAGACTACAGACATGCACCATCACCCCCAGCTAACTTTTTTATTTTTTGTAGAGAAGGGATCTATTTTGCCCAGCCTGGTCTAGACCTCCTGGTCTCAAGTACTCCTTCCACCTCAGCCTCCCAAAGTTGTGAGATTACAGGCATGAGCCACCACACCTGGCCTCTAAGGATATTATCATTCTCATTGAAGTTTTTTCTATTCTTTATCATTCTGTTTCTCTGAAGGTCTTTTTTGCTCTGTATTTTGGTCTCAATCTTCATGCTGGAGATTTTCTCCAAATGTCTGATGAATCTTAGGTGAACATTCATGCTGATAAGTAAGGCACTACAGAGCTGAACAGAAAAACTCCCTGATGGGTGGGGCTTGCCCACAGGACTGCGTTTTCAGATGACAGGGCAGCAAGACGGTTTTTTCACTGAAGGAACACTAAGTGTTAGTAACTTAGATCCTTTCTCTTGGGTCGGTTTCACAGAGCAGAATTCTCCAACTTCTTACCTGGTGAGTAAAACCCTGGCTGCCAGCATCAGAGGAATCTAGGAACTAAAGGTCCCATTTGTCAATATCACAGACTTCCACTTAATTTTCCTGTTCTCAGTGTGGCATCCCACCCTTCCTGAGTAGTACACATCTATCCAAAAACTAACCTATTTTCTGCTAGAGTGGGAAGAGGGCAGAGACCTCAATTGGGCAGGGAACCTCTAGACTACTCATCCTAATTCTCAGCCACTCCCTATTTTCAGCCTCCTCCCATGGCCTGGCCTGTGAGAAGTACCTACTATCCCCCATGTCCAGAGCTTTTCTAGTTTCTACAGTGGAAACTGATGGGTTCCTTAATGACTGCCTCCCACACAATATTTAGCTATGTTGATTTTTCAAACATCAATATGTTTATAGGAAAATGTTCTGCATTTAAGTCTACTTGGTGAGGCCAGGTGCAGTGGCTCGTGCCTGTAATCCCAGCACTCTGGGAGGCTGAGGTGGGCAGATCACTTGAGGTCAGGAGTTCAGTATCAGCCTGGCCAACATGGCAAAACCCTGTCCCTACAAAGATACAAAAAAATTAGCCAGGCATGGTGGCACACACCCTGCTACTCAGGAGGCTGAGGCACAGTAAGTGTTTGAACCTGGGAGGTGGAAGTTGCAGTGAGCCAAGATCATGCCACTGCACTCTAGCCTGGGCGATAGAATGAGACCCTGTCTCAAATAAATAAATAAATCTTAACCATTTTTATGTGATTGGTGAACTATACACATAAAAATGGTTAAGATGATAAATTTTCTGTAATGTATGTCACAATTTTTAAGTTTAAATGGAAGTAATATAGAATGTTCCAGACATGATATACAAATATCAGATACAGACATACTTTGGTGTATCATAGCATGTGATATAGGATACATCCTGGATAATGACAGTTGTTTATACCCAGAGAAATCAATGAACCATTAAAACAACCGATCTGCATCCACTAAAAAGATTAGCAATTTACTATGCAGAAAACAAAAACTTTTTAAAACAAACCAAACTACGATCACAGTTATTTGCCTAGATTTGCCTTTTTTTTCTTTCTTTCTTTTTTTAAGATGGAGTTTTGCTCTTGTTGCCCAGGCTAGAGTACAACGGTGCAATCTAGGCTCACTGCAACCTCCACCTCCCAGGTTCAAGTGATTCTCCTGCCTCAGCCTCCCCAGTAGCTCGGACTACAGGCATCTGCCACCATGCCCAGCTAATTTTGTATTTTTAGTAGAGACCAGGTTTCTTCATGTTGATCAGGCTGGTCTCGAACACCCAACCTCAGGTGATCCGCCCACCTCAGCCTCCCAAAGTGCTGGGATTACAGGCATGAGCCACCACGCCTGGCCTAGATTTGCCTTTTTAATATATCATTAGAACTTAAGGAAGATATTTTGTTTATAAATAATCATTATATTGGCATATAAAGACATTTTATTAAATCAATTATTTCTGTATTTTTTGCTAGTCTACACTAAGAAACAAAGCCTTAAAGAGGAAAGCACAGATCCAATTAGTGTGCATCCTAAAAATGTGAATGAGGAGTAAGATGAGTGACATTTTCCACCCAGCTATTTAAAATTCTGTCATAAACTGCAAAAGTTTTAACACAGTAATGAATTAACATGCAATATTTATGTTAAAAATTAATCCTAACTTCATATTCTAGGAATGCTCTTTTGACCTGAAATGTGATGCTCAAAAAATGGGTACTTAATAAGTACATTTCTATCATTTCAACTAAGATCTGTAGTCATGCATTAAAAGGCCAATACTTCAAATACTGCATACAGGAACTCTTTTCACACAAGTATATTGCTAAAATTGAATTCATCCAAACAAGTCATTCTAGACTTTTAAATCACTGATCTGGGTTCAGCCACCTGGAATGAGGGCAGATGAAGGCAACTGCACGATGGTTCTAATGAGAAGCCCCACTGTAAGTAATAAACATACAAAAACTTCAGTATCTGAAGGACTTATCAAGAAACTAAAGAGAACAGATAGCCAGGATTAACTCAAACTGCCCGCATAATTTATGGTAAGAAACAGACTGCTGCTCTTGTTTTTTACTTATCTGTATTTTCGTTTTCTATAGGAGAAAAAGTTTCCATTGCAAAGGTTCATTTCACAGAAAGTAACACCAAAGTACAAACAACAATTCAAAAATTAAGTAAAAACATACTCCAAGTGACTAATTTGAGGGAAGATTTCATTTATGTGAGTACCAGGCTTTCACAATGGAGACTGGTCTGGCTCTTTTTCCAACCATGTGGTTGAGAAATCTAAGATTTAACACCCTAAAGTAAAATGCCTCTTTCCCATCAACTAAGCTGCCAGCTAGAAAGCAGCATGGCCCAGTTTAAATCAGCATTCCCCCAAATCTGTTTCCAAAACACACTAGTGTTCCAGTAATATTAAAAGGTATTACTATGTAAAACATACATATTAGCAGTATTTTTTTCTAAAAATGTACTCTTTTAATATGCCAGGAAGAGTAAATGGGTAGACAGCTGCCATCATGCAACAACTTGCCACTTGCCTTTAGGAAATGGTTTCTCATAGGCAAGAATGCCAGGCTGTGGCATGAAGCCACCTGACCCACAAGTATATGACATACATTATAGCACTGAGACATAGGAGCATTTACCAACAGCTGATACTGTGTGTGCAACACACAGATCAAGCTGTGATCACTATTGCAGTAATGAACATTTCTGTTGTATCAGTTTTCGTAACACGTGAACACATTACAAATTCACAAATGTTCCATGGCCAAATAAATTTGGAAAATACTAGTATAGATTATGCCAAAACCTGAAATATGGATTGAAATAACTGACATAAAATATTGGAATCATGTCTTTACTAGAAAATTTATCAACTTAAGCTTACTGAAAACAACTTGCTAGAGAATAATATTATAGGACATTTACCTTTTGCAATAGCAAAAGCTTAAGAGAAATTATTTAGAGGATTACTGTTCCTTAATCTTCTAGCCTCCAAAGGAATCTGTAACACAGTGCACAGATCAATTCATCTACACGTATCAAGGAGGACACCAGCAGTCGAACTGGATACTGTGATGGTGGCAGTTTTGAGGATGTTACAAAGGAGTATGCAGGACTCAGGACCAACAAGACACAGCAGGGTATCCTAGCACTGGCAATCCTCGGAAGCTGTGGCTACCCGAGTTCTGCAGGCCTGGGAGGAGAGTGGCCACTGGAACCCAGGGAGGGTAGCTGTATGGAAACAGCCCCCGAAAGAAGTGATGGCCTAGGGCAGAGGGGTGTAGTCACCCTAGGAGCCTCTGTAGGAAGGAAGTCAGGAAAATAAATACCCTAAACTCATTCTTCTCCAACCTACAAAATGCCTTCCAGTCCTCTGAGCCTCTGCTCCAGTCGGAAGTCACAGGGCCAGGGTGCCTATGAGTGTCATTGATAAAAGTCACATTTGGAGGGAACACAGTGAGGAAGAGTGAGAGTGTTCTGGCAGGGCAATAGCTCTTTGACGTGCATTTCACCTCATCTTTTTCTCCTGTCTACCTGTCTTCCCTTCTTTTTGACAAAGACAGAGTGCCCAAGATGTGAACTTCTTCAAGAGCTATCTGGGAATTACTGAATTATAAAGTCTCTAAATAATCATGAGTTTCCTTTAATCTGTGTAAAAGAAGCTTTACCCAAAGTCTGGACCAGTGGTTACGTCTCTATTTGGAAGAATGAACAAAGGCCTTAAAGCTACTACCACCAATTTCCATCTAACTCTAGACTTGAAACAAGCTAATAAGTTATAGAACTTTTCTTTGATCTGCCTGGAGAGAACCCTCCCTGTGGAGAACCCTCCCTGTGGTATATTTAAATTTTGTGACAAATATAACACTTCAAACAACTTTCACTGTTTAAATTCTACAGAGGTTTGCATAAAACCACAAGATGAAATCTACGTTCCAGTGAAACGGCCCCTTGAATTATTTTCTAAACTTCATGAAACCTATTTTTCACCAGTATTTCTAAATAAAAAAACAATTATGCCACACATTACCAGTTTCCATTTACATGATGTCCAAGAACAGGCAAAACTAACCAGTAATGGTACATGCTAGAATAATGGTTACTTCTGATAGGTAGAGGACTCAGGCTGGGAACAGGCACGAAGGAACCTGCTGGAAATGTTCTATCTCTAGGTCTTCTTTTATAGCTTGATATACATGACATGTAATCAAGAATCATTGGGCTACATAATTAAGGTTAGTATACTTCAAGCACTACCGTGTTTGTTGAGACATTTTAAACGGCAATTCAAAAGAAATAATTATTAAATGATTTTCACATTTACCAGCAAATATCTTAATGTAAAAAAGGTTTGGGTTTATACATTTATTAGGAGGCAGAAAACTGGTTCTCAGGCCACTTGCCTGTTTTCTACATTGTTTTACTGGATCACAGCTACTGGCTGCTTTCGTGCTATAGCTGCATGGGTGAGTAGTTGCAGACGGCAAGAAATACAACACCCAAGATATTTACTATCTGATCCTTTAAGAAAAATTCTGCCAACTCGACTTAAACTTCACATAATTGTCCTTTTTTTAGGAGAATTCAAATCAACCTCATCCAGATACCAAAGTAAGAAGAGGATGATTTTTTAGACAGCTTAGTAAATTACTCAGTGAATTGCAACCAAGAATTTCACAAAACTCTAACATAGGGTGGCCACATTCTTCTGTTTGAGTTACACTATGAGTTTAAGATAGTCACAAACTGGCATTCTGTTTAGCCTTAAACAATGTTAATTTTTTTAAATTTTATTCCAACCTTTTAAAAATAGGAGAGTACTTTTTTTTTCAATAATGAAGATTTAACTTCTCATTAAAAAAATAAATGGAAGATCCAGCAACACCAGAACTGTATTCCTGCAAGGTAACAATGAGCTCAACTGACTTCGTCAACAGAGACGCCAAGCATCACTGACACTCAATATCTCTTCTGCATCATTCATTTCTTACAGCACAGTTCAGAGGAAAATGAAATGCTGCTGCTAGCTACACCTATACAAAGAGTAGGAAATGGAAGACAGAAGTTTCTTTAACACTCAGCTCACTTGTTATCTTAGTGACACTTGGGCACATGAGTTGAAACATGAGGTTTAAGCAATGGCCTCCAGAGAAAATGGCAGAAAATGAGAGAAATCTGGCCAGAAGGGCCAAAAAGGGCAATGGTTTATGCCTGCAGACATCAAGAGGTGGGTATCTTCCTCTGTCTCCCACCTCGGGACAATTCTGCCTATTAAAAAGCTTTTTACTATTTTTTGCAACTTGTTGTGAGTCTATGATTATTTCACAATAAAAGGTTTTCTGAAAAAGCTTTGTCTTATACTGACTCCAACTGTATAAAACAAGTTTAATCCTCTTCCATCAGAAAGTTCTGCCATTATCTATAGCAGGAATTCCCCAACCCCTGGGCTGCAGACTGGTCCTGGTCCATGGCCTGTTAGGAACTGGCCACACAGCAGGAGGTGAGCAGCAGGTGAGTGGACGACCACCTGAGCTTCATCTCCTGTCGTATCCACGGTGGCGTTCGATTCTCACAGGAGTACAAACCCGACTGTGAACAGCACATGTGAGGGATCTAGGCTGCATGCTCCTTACGGCAATCTAAAGCCTGATGATCTGGGATGGAACAATTTCATCCTGAAACCATCCCCAACCTCCCCGATCCATGGAAAAATTGTCTTCCGTCAAACAGTCCCTGGTGCCAAAAATGTCAAGGACTGCTGATCTACAACTTTTGCCAAGATTCTCACCAAGAGTCTACTTTCTCGAGGACTAGAAAAAGAACCATTATTATCACCTCTCTTGCTCTATCACATATTCATTCAATTAGCAAATATTTATTGAGCATCCACCATTAGTCAGATACTGTCCAGGGGCACAACACTCAACTATGCTTTGCCCTGTATGAACCTACACTAAGTTATTAGGTCTCATAATGTAGCATAAGCCATCAAAGCCTTCTGACCTTATGGTCATATCATACTACCAATTTTATTACACTAAATTTAGTCCACTAAATTTTCTTTTTTTTTTTTTTTTAATTTTTGACAGGGTCATGCTCTGCCACCCAGGCTGAAGCGCAGTGGCGCAATCACAACTCACTGCAACATTGAACTCCCAGGCTGAAGAGATCCTCCTGCCTCAACCTCTCAAGTAGGTGGGACTACAGGTACAGGCAACCATGGCTCATTTTCATTTTTTGTAGAAATGGGGTCTCACTATGTTGCCCAGGCTGGTCGTAAACTCTTGGCCTCAGGCAATCCTCGCGTCTCAGCCTCTCGAAGTGTTGGGATTACAGGTGTGAGCCACCATGCTCAGCCACTAATTCTTTTCTATATCCACTGCCTAAATTATAAGCTTAAGCAAATGGGTTATGGATCCAATTTTCTTATGGTAATCCTTCCTTCCTACATAAGGTATGTTTAGACTCTGTCCTTCTCTCTAGTCTGTCAACAACTTCTAAAACAGCAGTTTTTCACCTTAACATACACTCTATCCCTTCTAGTTTCTTATTGTCTGCAAACCTGATAAACCCATCCTTCTGTATAGTCATTCAAGTCAATCATTAAAAGGCTGAATGGACAGCACTGAGGTCCCTAAGACCCCTGACAGACATCTCTAGCATGATTCTAAGAGACGTGAGTCTATTGTTTAACGCTCCATGGGTTCCCTCTCTCAGTGAGCTATGCGTCCAACCTGAGTTGCCCTATCCACAAGAATATCAGTGGGTCTGCATCAAACCTTCCTAAATTTCAGATGCAGTAGGCTCACCAATTTTTCTCTAATCATGTTGCGGGGAAAAGAATTTTTTTTTAATGGGAAGAGAACAATTAAAAAGGAAGAACAATGGCGTAAGGACAGGTCATTACATACATAGCTTCCAAAATAAACCAGAATTCTTGAGTAACTGCTAGGTATACATAAGAAAAAAAAAGTCACTCTTTGGGGAGATGAAAATCACATCACTGTTTATTAGAAATGTTATTTTTGAGACAACTGATTTAATCATATGAACTTTTATACATAATAGCTTTGGCCACAGTATAGATGAAAACAATTAGCAAATTTAATCCTTGGAATCTGTTTTCTATTGTTAAAACTAAGCAACTTTTTTTTTCAACTAAAAGCTTCTGCCTTTAATACACTCACTGGTGGTTATTAAAAAATGGAAATGTGTTTGAATTTCTAGAAGTATATTTGAACTCTGTATAAAGTTCACATGAGGGAGTCCAATTGAAATTGTATTTTAAAATGCTAATATATGTGACTAAGGCATAAAGCATGACACAAATTAACATTCAGCACTTGGAGATGAAATAAAAACAAAAAGATAATTCATGAATATGGTAATGCCTATTCTCTGGCACAAAATCTAAAAGTGCTTTTATGCATTTTAAGTAAACTTCCAGAGTATCATCTTCAAGTTTTAGAACTATTATCCAGCAAGTCATTTTACAGACACAATCTGGGATTTATGACAATTTGGCAAACACTATATTATAGTTGATTTTCTTCTCAACAAGGAGAAAAGTTCAGCCCAACCACAGTAACAAACAAGTTTATGTGAGGCATGTATAACCTGGAGAAAACAAATCATCAACACTTCTGACCTATTCACATAACTAGAGAAGTGTTGTTATATGCTACTTAAAAATGATTATACGCATTAAAGCCAAGTCTTTACTCTCCATACCTTTTTAACCCAGTAGATGCTAGACTACCTTGAAAGTAACAAAGCAGGGCTTATTGTAAGATACTCTACGTTTGTTACTCTTCACTAAACTCCCAAACTTCTCTGATGAACTCAACTTTTACTTGCTAGCAGATATGTCTTTTGAGGGGGAAAAAAAAAGCAGCAAAGGGCAATCATTTTCTATCAGTGCTAAGGTAATACTAAAGCACAACACTCACCCTATCTTCCATCAAATATGAAAGTTGAAAGGTTTTTACTTTATTCAGTGAAGGTGACTTCAATGCCAGTGCTTATCAAAAGGGGACTTCCATCCTATCACGCTGTGTTCTATCTGCTTTAATTCTGTGCCTGCTTTCCAGACTTATAGAGTTTTGGGAATTAGAGAATATTCACTTCCAGGGCAATTCCTGGCCCTCCAAACTGCTTACCTGAATATATTTCCGCTGAGTTTCGTCATTTAAAACATGTGCAACATGCTTGGAAAAAATCTTTTCTCTTCCAGTTCTGGCATGGATACCAACCATAGTGACACCAATGGGCCAAGGCGCATTTCCAATGGCCATCTGAAGATAAGCATCATTTGCCTAAAAGGAGCGCGTAAGAAGAAATCAGAAAGGCAAAAAGTTGTATTGGCCCAAATTCTTATTTCAAGTATTTCACAGTCCTTTATGATGTAATTTTCATCCACCTCCTGGGTACATTGAAAATATTACCATTACTGTTATGCAAACAAAAGAGATTAAAATATAGGGTAACAGACTGCCCTGCCCAGGACCACAAAGGTCCATGGAAAAACAAAAGCCAAAGCTAGGTTGTGAGTAAAAAAGGCAAACGTTCCTTTGCAGCCTTTGTGTGCTGGAAATCAATACATTTCGGATCTGGAATTAGCAAGTAGGCACTTCAGTGCACTGATGAAAATTCTAGTTTCGGTCTCCTATAGGCCCAGTCTTCTCCACAGGGGGTCATGTAGAAGACAGGGGCTAACGAGTTTTCCTTGGTCCAACCCAACACAATATCCACTCCCTACACAGCACTGTGCCTCTCTGAAGGCAGTGGGGACTCAGTATGCAGGGACGACCACACAGGGTCCATAACAGATGTGTAAACAGAGAGGAAACACTGGCCCTCTAGTCAAATAGCTGAAGGATGAGATCGCTCCACTTTGCCCCCATCCAGCCTCCCACCTGCCAAGAACCTTTAAGAAGAGCCACAAAAAGGGAAGACAGAAACCAAGGAAGACAAACGGCTCTTTTTCCTAACCAAACCTGGCCGGCTGTGCGGAAAACCAAAAAAATAACAGAAAGCAAATCAATTCTGAAAGACCTCAAGGGCTAAGAGAAGCTTATAAAGCCAGGCCTCAAAGAGGTTTTAATTTAAAAAATCAGACCTATGAGATTGGTAGGTAGAGTTATTTTTTTTTTAAATCAGATACTATAAATAGGGTAGCTAGAAGATCATTTTCTACCCCAAAGATAAATCTGAACTTGTTCTGCTCAACGGATTTTAGAAAGCTTAACTTTATAAGGGCACATGTATGTTTTTATCACTAATTTTCATGAATATAAATTTTAACATCAGATCTTAACTGATAAAAATTCCAATATTTAGTTTCTCCCAAATTCCAAAGAAACTGTCTAAACAGGTTATTAAAGTTTCTTGGTTCTGTCTGTAGTTTACACAAAATAAGCTTGCACTTGCACTTAGTTCTGATATGTGATCACGAGAAAAAGCAGTAAGAGGAAAGGCATCCATTCTGGCAGGCAGGTGATGTGAATCTTCTTCCTGCAGTGATGGTGACCTTATCTATCCATGCCAATGCAATCATCCTTAGTAAGAATCACACAACTGATAGAATCTAAGAAGCAAAATTATAATTGTAAGGCAAAAAATATTTTCTTTGAGAAAAGTGGCTGGCTCTTAAAAGCAGTAAAAATCACTGCAGGAACCTCATTAGCCTAAGGCTCTGATCAAGTAAATCAACCAGTCACTCAGGAATGCCAGGAGCCCCTTGTTCCCTGAGTGTAGAGAAACAGCACTGAAGCAATGTAATTCCCAGTTCCCTACTGCTGTGGCACTGGCACTGCACTTGCTGCACTGAAATGCTCTACTCCTAGCGTCTTGGGAGGCACAGCCACAAGAAGCCTTCCGCAAACTCTGTCCTTTCTTCATCTCCACTCCCGGTGCAATGGGCCCTTCTCTTCTTGTTCCGCTGTACCAACTGACAGTCCTCCACTCACTGCTTTCTAAACTCTACTGCAGGGAGCCCTGACACCAGCGCCCTTTCCCTCACCACCGCCTCCCAGAGCCCATTCAGGAGTAAAGACGTCAGGGAGAGGGAGGAAAGGCTTCACCTGCACAGGGTCTGCTATTGTCGCAGCTGAAATGGGAGAAATGAGTCCTGGAAGCCTTACTTGAATCGTTTCCCCATAGAAACAATCACAAAGAGTGGTTAAATCCCACTGTACCATCGGTACAACTGTTCAGCTATATTACAGATTAAAGGGGCTTTTAGAACCATCCTGGGAAACTAATCTATACAATGTTCTTTCTATGGGAAAATTTGTTCCAAGCCATAACCAGCCATTTACAAAACTTTGAAATTCACTCCCATTGGTCAAATGAACACTGCCTATATACAGTTCATGCTCCAAAGAACCTTCCGACCGACTTTAAAAATGACTAAGAAAACAAAGTTGAGGTCTGTATTTTCTTAGTCAGGTTTGTTATTCAATGCCTAACAGTAAAGCTGGCAAATATAATAGAAAATAAAACGTTTTTTACTACTAACTCATCTCACATTTACTCTTAAATCTACTAGGTAAAATTGTCCTATTCCAAATGAACATTATATTACATACATAACCTATACACTCTTAACAATTTAAAGAACAGCATGGGAATGTACCTTCACATATTCTCTCTGCAACATGAATTTAATAATATCCGTTATTGATTCTTTAATATCTGCAGGAAGATTCTGGAAGAAAAAAAAAAAGAATTTTGGAAGCTACTATGTATAGTGAAAAACCACACTACTGCATTTATTCCAAATCTATACTGTAGTTTTTAAGTCAGTTAAAGGTATTTGCCAGGCAACCTCACCCTTTTCCGTAGCTTTCTGAAAAGCGGTCTGAGGTAGGACTCGGTCTGCTTCTGGGTGGCGCTGTTCAGTTTACCCTGCACGCTGCGTTTCACATAATCTTCTCTGCCATTCAATTCTTTAGCCCAAACACCAAGAAGAAACTGTTGAAAGGATGGGTCAATTTAGACTACAATGCCACCCAGTGGTTCAGTAAATTTAAAAGCTCTCTAGCACACAAACACAGAATACAATCATCCTTAAAGTAAATGTCTTGATTGATTAAAATGCCACCAAATAATACTGAATTAGCTAGTTCTGCTTATTCATCATGGTTATGCTATGAAGCGGTACCTCTGGCAAGTCACCAACTTCCCTTGTCTACATATATTCCTAGCTCAAGATAATTTGCTTCCCCAAAAAAGAACTATCAAGTTTCACAGTTAACTATTTTATAGGAAATAAACTTGTATTTGTATTTCTATTATATATATATATATATAATTCAACAAACTACAAGTTCCAAGAAAGCTGTAGAGACCACAATTAAGTTTACAAACCACTAAAGCACCTGACTAAAGACGACGGAAAAAGAGAAACAGAAACCAGGACCCAGCATTCTCACCCCCACCCATGCCCCTAGAAAACTACGTCAGTGCCCCTTGGGTTTAACTGTATAAATGGCACCCTTTGTAGAAGTAGGTAACAGAAAAGGCTGAGGAAGGTGTTTTCCCCTACAGGCATTGTCTACGCACATCCTAGAAAAGAAGAGGCCATCATTCAAAGAGGAAATCCTAGTTCATATTAGTTCCTATGCCCTATCTAGATAGTTCCATGCCATATCCTCAATAAATTCAGAGTCTTGATGACTAACATGTTGTATCTTAAATATACATACAAGATAAAACATTCCTTGCATGTAAATCTCTTAGTCTGAACACAGTTTGTGAATAAACTGTGTTCAGTTTATTCAATTAAAATATCTGTGATTTGTTCATACACTACCTAACTAAACAGAGGAATGTTGAGAAGAAAGTTAGAATCAGCACGTCACAGCAAAAATAGGCAACTATCTGTACAACTGAAGAAATGAATACTCTCTGAAAGGTTATGGATGTTTACCTTTTTCACTGACCATGTCTTTCCACCTCCTTCCTTTCCTGACCATCGTCAACCTCTCATAAAAGCTTCTAGGCCAGGTGTGGTGGCTCACACCTATAAGCCCAGCTCTTTGGGAGGTGAAGGCAGGAGGACTGCTTGAGGCCAGGAGTTTGAGAACAGCCTGGGCAACATAGTCAGACCCCATCTCTACAAAAAACTAAAAAATTAGCTGGGTGTAGTGGTACCTGCCCTACTACTCAGGAGGTTGATGAGCCCAGGATTTCAAGGTCACAGCAAGCTATGATTACACCAGCCTGGGTAATACAGAAAGACCCCTTCTCTTACAAAAACAAAAAAACAACAAAAAAAACAAAGCTAGAACCCTCTTTCACACTTCTTCCTTGGGTTACCTTTAAAAAATAAGCAATTCAGCTGGATGCCATGGCTCACGCCTATAATCGCAGAACTTTGGGAGGCCAAGATAGGCAGATCACTTGTAGTCAGGAGTTCGAGACCAGCCTGGCCAACAGGGCAAAACTCTGTCTCTACTTAAAAAAAAAAAAAAAATTAGTCGCATGTGGTGCCACGCTACTCGGGAGGCTGAAGCAGAATTGCGAGGATCGCGTGAATCCAGGAAGCAGAGGTTGCATCGAGCTGGGACAATGCCGCTGCATTCCAGCCTGGGTGACAGTGCAACACTCTGTCTCTCTCAAGGAAAAAATAAGAAACTCCATCAACTTATTAATTCTGCTGTTGTGATTCTTTTCTATGTGTTTACATTAATAAGCCAATTTTTAAAAATACACCACAAGAAAAGTAGACCAGGCACAGTGGCTCACACCTATAATCCCAACACTTTGGGAGGCTGAGGCAGGTGGATCACCTGAGGTCAGGAGTTCAAGACCAGCCTGGCCAGCATGGTGAAACCCCATCTCCACTAAAAATACAAAAATTAGCCGAGTATAGTGGTGGGCACCTATAATCCCAGCTACTCAGGAGATTGAGGCAGGAGAATCACTTGAACCTGGGAGGTGGAGGTTGCAATGAGCCAAGATTGTGCCACTGCACTCCATCCTGAGAGACAAGAGCAAGACTGCCTCAAAAAAAAATTTTTAAAAAAAGCCACAAGAAAAGTAAATATGCATTTTCTCTGCTGTATCAAATGCACAGCAGTATCATAA
Source organism: Cheracebus regulus (assembly GCA_963574635.1). Lineage (NCBI taxonomy): Eukaryota > Metazoa > Chordata > Mammalia > Primates > Pitheciidae > Cheracebus > Cheracebus regulus. The sequence goes on from CAUYQU010008762.1 coordinate 72,064, forward strand.
ACATCACATCATGTATGTGCAAGAAATGTGTACTGAGGTTTTCCCATTCCAGCCTTTAACCCCTGGTAATCTAAAAATCTAAGAATAGTTCATAAGGATCCAAAGCATCCTCCTCCCCTAGCCTAAGATACGCACCTTCAGGAATTTGGTGATGATGTCCATGTCTTTATGATCATCGCCATTCCCTAAGGACTCTCCCAGCGTCTGAAGAAAAAGCAACAATGTTTCTGTTCGTCGTTAGCACAGGGTAACAATTAAACATATATATTACCAACACCAGTCTAAACATGGCTCTTGGTCACATATGCTGTTCAATTTTTACTTAAAAACTTGATGGAATTTCTAGGCAAGAAACTAAAGACAAAAAACATGGATTTGTCACTTAAACTTGGAGAGCACATTATCTTTTATGAAAAGACAAGAGGGGGTAATGAATGTGAGATTTCTTTTGGGGGGAACAAAAATGTTCTAAATTTAGACTGTGATTTAAAAAAAAATAGATACACAAATAGGAAGAAAAAAGCCCACAATTGGTTACCCATACCAATTATTTTAGTAAAATTTAGGGACCACAGATAGGTATTGGAGGAGGGAGGTGATTAAAATGACATCTTCCTCAACTGTGATCTCATTCAGAGGGACAGCTACATGTGCAAGAGCCAGGAATTAAAGGAAACAGAAAAATAACACTTTATGTTTCCTTAAGCATTAAGAACTTAAAGTCGTATTTATTTCACATGCTAAATACTTACATGATACAAAATTGCTATTTAATTAAGATTACACATTAACACTCCACATGCAGAACTGTGGCAGAAATTAGAAAGCAAGATTGCCAAGTGTTGGCAGGGCTGGAAAGACACAAGACCCTCACACTGCTGGTGTAGACTAGGACAGCCACTCCAGAGAGCAACTTGGCAATACTTAGAAAAGCTAAATACGCAAATATAAATCCCACAGTCCTGCTTTGTTAGGCCATCGTGGTTACGCACAAGACTGTTCATCAGGAAGCTGTCTGTGGCAGGAGGAAGCTGGAATCTAGCTGTCCATCATTACCAGAGAACAAAAAATCAAATGCAGTGAACGCCAGAACACATGGAATCCTATGTAGCAATTAAAAGCAAAGGATTAAATGTACATATAGCATTAAGGGTGGCTCTTAAAAACACAGTGCTAATTGGAAAGAAAGAAAAGTAAAAAATAAAGAATTTCACAGCATAACATCATTTTTAGAAATCCAAAATACATGCTCACAAAACACTGTAGTTCACAAAAGCATAGGTCCTGTTAAAGGCAGCAAGTAGGGGAAAGTGAATGGAGGATGAGAAAGTGAATGGAGGGAGTCAATAAATAAAAACTGGGAGTAAATAAACAAAAGTCCCAAGAGAGGCAGTGTGCTCTGCACTGAACAATCTGCACGACTCAGCCATCTGCTCCACAGGAAAGAGGGGTGGTAGGGGATGCACTGAGCTTGGAGTAGAGACTACCTCTAACTCTTCAATTGTGGTGTTTTCCTCATGAACTTTCAGATCATTCTGTGTGTCTTCCTCTCCAGGCTCCTGACCACCCACAATTTCATTCAGGTACTGCTGATCAATCTTATCCAAGGCTGCTTTCAAATCATTCCTCAATCCCTAAGAAAGGTAAAAAAGGAAGAATACCTGTTATGAAATTTCACCTTTGATTTTTCATTAATAACTGCAATTATTCCACCCCCCTCCCAAAGAAGTTAATTCTTGCTTAGCAAAAGCAGGGACTCAAATGACATCCATTTATCACACAACTATCACTACTGTCCATTTAAACTTAATTCTTATGGACATATTTAAATTAAAACAACGCATGAACAATGGCCGTCTGCTGGTCAGAAAAATAAAATACACCTGAGTGACTAATCCAAACAGAAATCTTCATAAATGCTGTAATTTTCTAATGAGGCTTAGTGAAAGTGACAGGTAACCATTAGGATCCCCAACCCTTTTGCCCAGCTCATTTTCAATGTCTAACCTGAACTACTGTGAACTCCCAACACATTCATAAATGTCAGTGGAATAAAATTGGTGCCTCATCTATAGCCTAGATTCTCAACTATGTTTCTATCCAATCAGCAAATTCTGCATTTTATGCACATATGGTTCACGACCATTTAATAAAAAATGGAAGCCTCAGTTTCCTAAAAATGAATGAGAATCAGCTGCAAGGTTTAAGAGCCAAGGAACCATGGCCATGAGGTAGCTTTAGGGTAATGGTTGAGAGCAAAGGCTATCTGAGTTCGAATCCTTGCCACGTACTATTAAACAGCTCTTCCACCACTTGCCTAACCCCTGTATGCCTCAGTTGCCTCACCTGCAAAATAAGGAAAACGGCACCATCTACTATGTAGGGCTGTCATGAGGATGCCATTTTTTATTTCAGTGAACAGTTACTATGTGATGGGGCTGTTCCAGGACCCTGCAAACATCAAGTCATGTAAGTAAGCTAAGAAATGAATGATGCACTTTGAATCATGCTGAAGCACAGTACACATTCAACCAATGTTAACTCCTAATGTTCTTACATGAGAAGCATCTGATCATTGTCTACTGCCCTTTCATAAACATGGAAGAGAAACATTCAACTCAAAACACTTTTTGTAAGGCCGGTTGCCTTGCTAGGAGCTTGGACGCAACCCCCCGCCGCCCCCCGCCCCCCCGCCCACCCCACCCCGCTCCTTTTTCCCCTTTTACAAGCCCCGAGCAAGCTCAGGCATGCTCGAGCATGTTCCCTTCTCCCTTGCTCGCACAGCCTGGTCTTCTCTTAAAAAGCCCAGTATGCTCACTACTGCACTTGCCTATTCTTAAAAAAAAAAAAAAAAAAAAAAGCCCAGTATGCAGACAAAGTGCTGCAACCATAGCTTCTTAATACCCAATAGCAGCTAAGCCTTAACAACCAATAGCAGCCGAGTTTTAACAAGCCAAGTCCTAGGTCAAGGCTTGTAACTTACCCAATAGCA
>CAUYQU010008763.1:0-14558 GCA_963574635.1 Cheracebus regulus
CCAGATACATAGGGCAAGTTCTTAATGACTTACAAAGAGACTTAGACTCCCACACAATAATAGTGGGAGACTTTAACATTACACTGTCAATATTACACAGATCAACGAGATAGAAAATTAACAAGGATATCCAGGACTTGAGCTCAGACCTGGAACAACTAGACTTAACAAATATTTACAGAACTCTCCTCCCACAAATCCACAAAACATACATTTTTCTCAGTATCACATTATACCTATTTTAAAAGTGACCACATAATTGGAAGTAAATCACTCCTCAGCAGTTGTATAGCATTTCACAGGTTTAAATAAAATATTGGTTGGCTGCTTATTTGTTATTTTCATCCCCTATTCCTTCCTGTCTCCATTGTTAAGCACAATTATTGTCATAAAAGCATTTTTTAATAATCATTTTTAAACTGCATTCTAACCTGGGCAATAAAACAAGAATCCCATTCTCTCTCCCTCTTTCTCTTCCTCTTTCTTTCTCTCTTTCATTCTTTTTTTTCTTTCTTTTGCTGTTTCTTTCTCTTTTTCTCTCTTTTTCTAAAAAAAAAACTATATATATATACATATATAAAACAAAAAGTAGCTGGGCATGGTGGCACAGGCCTGTAATCCCAGCTACTTAGAAGGCTGAGGCAGATAATCACTTGAACATGGGAGGTAGAGGCTGCAATAAGCAGAGATCACACCACTGTACTCCATCCTGGGTGGCAGAGTGAGACTCCTTCCAAATGAATGAATGAATGAATGATGTAAGTAGAAAGGAAAGATGAAAAATCAGTTCTCTTTTGACATGTTAAGCTTCAGATACTTTAAAACATGCTACACAGAAATGTTCCACAAGCACCTAAATATTGGGTAGTATAAATCTCTGGAGAGAGTATGGGCTAAGGATAAAGGTTTAGGAATTATCAACATAAATATCACTGAAACCATAGGAGTAAATGACATGAACCAGGGAGAATCTACAGAGTTAAAGAAATGAGCATAAAATATTTAAGAACTAGGCAGAGGAAATCTATAAAGGAATCAAGTAATTAGAAGAGCTGGAAAGAAAACCAAGGGTCAAGTCATAAAAACTGGCAAGGTAAAAAAAATATATGTATCTACAGAAATAAAGTGGTCAACATGACCAAATATAAAGAAAAAAATTGAGAAGTGTTCATTAGTTTTCACAATAAAAGAGTACTGATTATGCAAAAGCAATTTTAGAATGGCAAATGATTACAATGGATTTAGGAGTGAGATGGAGGTAAGGAAGTGGAATTGGTAAATGCAGATAATTGTCTTTCTAAATAAAAGAAGAGCTAACACAGTAACTGGAGGGGGACAATGAGTTAAGGTTTTTGGTAAAAACCTGATCACATTTGAATGGTGATATAGAAGAAAAGGAAGTGAGAGGAAAAGAAGTAGATAAAAAGAAATATTGGGTGAATAATATCTTATAGAAGATAGGTGTAGTTAGGATTCAGAACCTAAATGGAAGAAACAGTTATAAATGAGAGAGATGTCTCTTCCTCAGTACTACACAGGAAGCATAGAAGGATGAATATGCACATTTGAGGATTTCGTAACAAGAATTAAATGTCACATAATGGCCTTTATATAAAACAGGGGATACTGAGAGTAAATGACAAAGATGGCATGACAAAAGTTCTAGAAGACTGGGGAAGTTCTGACACAGTTGCCACAGAGAAGGGAAGAGAGGGGTATTCTGGGGGACTGCTGGACATTACTGAGGCTGAAGACAACAAACTTTCAGTTGTGAGATCTTTTCTGGCAGCATTCAGTTTTCAGAATATGAATCTTAAAAAAAGCAAACAGCATCACCGATCCCAGATTTTGGTTTTGACAGGCAAGTATAATGGAAAGGATAGTGTTAAGGATATGGTAAATAGATTGCATGAAGTGACTGATGGTCCAAGGTATCTTAGCTAGACTGACTCTAAACTGCATCAGAAAGTAGTAACAGAAGGGAACAACATATATAAAGAAAGTAGAGTCAGGAGATCGAAATGTCAAGCAGTGGGAACAGTGTGACTGACTAAATGAAAGAAACTGACACTGGCCAGTAAGTGAGATACTTGATTCTTAACATTTCAGAGGCAGTCAGGTACAGTGGCTCACACCTGTAATCTTAGCACTTTGGGAGGCCCAGGCGGGTGAATCACCTGAGGTCAGGAGTTCAAGACCAGCCTGGCCAACATGGCAAAACCCTGTTTCTACTAAAAGTGAAAGAAAATTAGCTAGGCATGGTGGTGTGTGCCTGTAATCCCAGCTACCCAGGGGCTGAGGCAGGAGAATCACTCCAACCCAGGAGGCGGTGGTTGTAGTGAGCCGAGATCATGCCATTGCACTCCAGCCTGGGCAACAGAGTAGGTCTCTGTCTAAAAAAAAAAAAAATTCAGAGGTAAGCAGCTGGCATGCCACATACTCATGGATGGCCTGACCATCATCACCCAAGTAACCAACCCCAAAGAGGATAAGAGCCAGGTGTTGGCCACGGGCAAGAAAAATATCTATTCACTACAGACATAACTGAAATGACAGCCAAGAAAAAGCAAAAATAAGTAAAAGAACCATAATAAAGGCCGGGCGTGGTGGCTCACACCTGTAATCCAAGCACTTTGGAGGTCAAGGCGGGCGGATCACCTGAGGTCAGGAGTTCAAGACCAGCCTGACCAACATGGTGAAACCTCGTCTTAAAAAAAAAAAAAAAAAAAAGAACCATAATAAGAGAGAGAGGCAGAGCAAGATAGCCTCTGATCAGCCTCCCCACAGGAACACCAAATTTAACAACAATCTAAACAAAAAAAAAGCACCTTCATAAGAACCAAAACCCAGGTGACTGATCACAGTACATGATTTTAACTTCATATTGCTGAAAGAGGCACAGAGGCACAGAGGAGGGTAGGAAAGGCAATCTTGAAATGCCAACACCCGTTCTCCAGCCCCCAGTAGTAGCCACATGGCAAAGGAAAGTACATGGCTGGAGGGAGGGCCATGTGACTGTGGGGATTTGCACTGAAACTCAGTGCTGCCAACACCAGGCAGAACTTAGCCGACACCCACAGAGGGGGCATTTACACATGTCCTGGCCAGAGGGCAACTGCTCATCCCAGTAGTCCAAATGTGAGTTTCGGCAAGCCTTGACATCACAGGTTAAAGTGCTCTGAGGTCTTAAACAAACTTGAAAGGCAGTCTAGGCCACAAGGACTGTAACGTCTAGGCAAGTCCTACTACTGTGCTGGGGCTCAAAGCCAATGGACTTGGAAGGCATGTGAACTAGTGAGATACCAGCCAGGGCAGGTAAGGAAAGGCTTGTAAAAACCCCTCCCCAAGTGCCAGGCAGTGCAGCTTGCAGGTCCAAAAGAGATCCTTTCCCTCTGCTTGAGGAGAGGAGAGGGGAAAGTAAAGATGACTTTGTCTTGTAACTTGGATACCATCTCAGCTACAGGAAGAAAGGAAACTGGGCAGAGTAATGAGGCCCTCCTTCCAGACCCTAGCCCCCAAACAACATTTCCAGATATACCCTTGGCCAGAAGGAAATCCACTGCCTTTAAGGGAAGGACCCATCCTGGTAGGATTCATCATCCACTGACTGAAGAAGCCGCAGACTCTGAATAAGACAGCAGCGGTAACCGGGTCACACAGTAAGTCTTGGGTGAGACTCTGAGATGTGCCGGCCTCAGGTATGCCTAGCATATTCACAACTCTGACGACTACAAGGAGAGACAACTTCTGTTTCAGAAAAGCAGAAGGAAGAGTAAAGGGAATGTTGTCTTATAACTCAGGTACCAGCTTGGCCAAGTGGGGTAGAGGACCAAGAGGGCTCTTGGGCTACCCAATTTCAGGCCTTGGCTCTTAGATACCATTTCTAGACCTACCCTGAGCCAAAGGGGAGCCAACTGCCCTGAAGGATGAGTTCCAGACCTGGCACCATTCACCACAAGTGGACTAAAGAGGCCTTGGGCATTAAGTAAGCACAGACAGTTGTAGTTAGATAGATAGAGCCTGGCAGCACTCCCACGGGCTTATGGTGGTAGTTGACAAGGGGAGAAACTCCTCCGCCTGGGGAAAAGGAAGGGAAAAGTGCTAAGGATTTTGTCTTCTGGCATGGGTACCAGCTCAGCCACAGTAGAATAAAGTACCAGGTAGATTTCTAAGGTTTCCAACTCCTGGATGGCATCTCTGGACCCACCCCAAATTCACGGGAACTTGCCACCCTGAAGGGAAGGATACAAGCCTGGCTGGCTTCATCACCTGCTGATTATAGAGCCCTAGGGCTCAGAGCTAACATAATCAGTAGCCAGAGAGTGGTTACAGTGGGCCTTGGATGAGACCCAGCGCTGTGCTGGCTTCGGGTCTGACAGAGCACACTCGTAGTGGTGATGGCCACTTGTGTCACCCCTCCCCCAGCTCCAGTCTGTTCAGCATAGAGAGAGAGGTTCCACCTGATTGGGGGAAGGTGAGAGAAGAGAACCTGGTAATCCAGAGAATTCTTCCAGATCTTATTCAAGACCACCAAGGAGGTACCTCTATAACTTTGTAAGAACCACAGCATTACTGGGCTTGTGGTGCCCCTTAATGCAAATACAGCTGCAGTGACCAAAAACTTACAAGACATCCAAGTCCTTTCAATTACCAGGAAAGCCTTCCCAAGGACAGGATACAAACAAGCCCAGAATGCAAACACTACAATAAATAACTCTTCAATACCCAGACACTGAAAAATATCCACCAAGCATCACGACCATCCAGGGAAACATGGCCTCACTAAATGAACAAAATAAAGCACAAGGGACCAATCCTGGAGAAACAAAGATATGTGACCTTTCAGACAGAGAATTCAAAATAGCTGTATTAAGGAAACGCAAAGAAATTCAAGATAACGCAGAGAAGGAACTCAGAATCCTATCAGATAAATTTAACAAAGAAATTGAAATAATTAAAAGAAGCAGAAATTCTAGAGTTCAAAAATGCAACTGACATACAGAAGAATGCATTAGCGTCTCAATATAGAAGTGATCAGGTGGTAGAAAGAACTACTAAACTTGAAGACAGGCTATTTGAAAATGCACAGTCAGAAAAGATAAAAGAACAAAGAACAACAACAACAACAACAAAACACATCTAAAACATCTAGAAAACAGCTTCGAAAGGGCAAATCTAAGAGTTACTGGCCTTAAAGAGGAGGTAGAGAGACAGATCAGGGTAAAAAGTTTATTCAAAGGGATAACAATAGAGAACATTCCAATCCTAGAGAAAGGTATCAATATTCAAGGACAAGAAGACTAGTAACACCAAACAGATTTAACCCAAAGAAGACTACCTGAAGAAATTTAATAATTAAACTCCCAAAGGTCAAAGATAAATAAAGGATCCTAAAAGCACCAAGAGAAAAGAAACAAATGACATACAATGGAGCTCCAATACAACTGGCACCAGATTTTTCAGTGGAAACCTTACAAGCTGCGAGAGACATATGACATATTTAAACTGCATAGCATATTTAAAGTGCTGAAGGAAAAAAACTTTCACTTTAGAATAGTATATCCAGCGAAAATATCCTTCAAACATGAAGGAGAAATAAGGACTTTCCCAAGCAAACAAAAGCTCAGGGATTTCATGAACACCAGACCTACTCTACAAGAAATGCTAAAGGTAGTTCTTCAATCTGAAAAATAAAAGGATGTTAATGAGCAATAAGAAATCATCTCAAAGTACAAAACTCACTGGTAATAGTAAGTACACAGAAAAGCACAGAATATTATGACACTCTAAGTGTGGTGGGTAAACTAATGATAGCTTAAGTACAAAGACAAAAAGATGAACTGATCAAAAACAAAACTTCTCAAGATACAGACAGTGCAATAAGAAATAAATAGTAACATCAAGCGTCTAACGGCCAAGACTGCAAGAAAACCTAGAAGAAATGGATAAATTCCTAAACACATACACCCTCCCAAGACTAAACCAGGAAGAAGTCAAATCTCTGAATAGACCAATAACAAATTCTGAAATTGAGGCAGTTATTAATAGCCTACCAACCAAAATTAAGCCCAGGACCCGATGGATTCACATTCTAATTCTACCAGAGGTACAAAAAGGAACTGGTACCGTATCTTCCAAAACTATTCCAAACAACAGAAAAAAAGGGAGTCCCCCTGAACTTATTTTATGAAGCCAGCATCATCCTGACACCAAAACCTGGCAGAGACACAACAAAAAAAGAAAATTTCAAATTTCACGGCAATATCCCTAATGAATATAGCTGCAAAAATCCTCAATAAAATACTGGCAAACCAAATCCAGCAGCACATCAAAAAGCTTATCTACCACAATCAAGTCATCTTCAATCCTGGGATGCAAAGCTGGTTCAACATACGCAAATCAACAGAACCCATGACAAAAATCACATGATTATGTCAATAGATACAGAAAAGGCCTTCTATAAAATTCAATACCCCTTCAGGCTAAAAACTCTCAATAAACTAGATACTGATGGAATGTATCTCAAAATAATAAAGAGCTTTTTATGACAAACCCATAGCCAATATCATACTGAATGGGCAAAAGCTAGAAGCATTCCCTTTGAAAACCAGCACAAGACAAGGATGCCCTCTCTCACTACACCTATTCAACATAGTATTGGAAGTTCTGGCCAGGGAAATCAGGCAAGAGAAAGAAATAAGGGTATTTGAATAGGAAGAAAGGAAGTCAAATTGTCACTGTTTGCAGATGACATGATTGTATATTTAGAAAACGCCATCATCTCAGCCCAAAACATCCTTAAGATGATAAGCAACTTCAGCAAAGTCTCAGTATAAAAAATCAATTTGCAAAAATCAAAAGCATTCCTATACATCAATAATAGCCAAAATATGAGAAAACTCCCATTCACAATTGTTACAAAGAGAATAAAATACCTAGGAATACAACTTACAAGAAATGTGAAGGACCCCTTCAAGGAGAACTACAAACCACTGTTTAAGGAAATAAGAGAGAACACAAACAAATGGAAAAACATTCCACGCTCATGGTTAGGAAGAAACAATATCATGAAAATGGCCATACTGCCCAAAGTAATTTATGGATTCAATGCTATTCCCCTCAAGCTACCACTGACATTCTTCACAGAGTTAGAAAAAACTGCTCTAAATTTCATATGAAACCAAAAAAGATAGATATGTATAGCCAAGACAATCCTAAACAAACAAACACAAAAAAACAAAGCTGGAGGCATCATGCTACCTTACTTCAAACTATACTACAAGGCTACAGTAACTAAAACAGCATTGTATTGGTACCAAAACAGATATATAGACCAATGAAACAGAACAAAGGCCTCAGAAATAACACCCCACACCTACAACCATTTGACAAACCTGACAAAAACAAGCAATGGGGAATGAATTCCCTATTTAATAAATGGTGCTGAAAAAACTGGTTAGCCATATGCAGAAAACTGAAACTGGACCCCTTCCTTAAACCTTATACAAAAATTAACTCAAGATGGATTAAACACTTAAACCTAAGACCTAATACCATAAAAGTCCTAGAAGAAAACCTAGGCAATACCATTCAGGACATAGGCATGGACAAAGACCTCATGACTAAAATACCAAAAGCAATGGCAACAAAATCCAAAATTGACAAATGGGATCTAATTAAACTAAAGAGCTTCTGCACAGCAAAAGAAACTATCATCAGAGTGAACAGGCAACTTACAGAATGGGAGAAAATTTTTGCAATCTATCCATCTAACAAAGGGCTTATATCCAGAATCTACAAAGAACTTAAATAAATTTACAAGAAAAAAACAACCCCATCAAAAAGTGGGCAAAGAATATGAATACTTCTCAAAAGAAAACATTTATGTGGCCAAAAAAGTGGGCAAAGGATATGAATAGACACTTCTTAAAAAAAGACATTTATGTGGCCAAGAAACATATGAAAAAAAGTTCATCATCACTGGTCATTAGAGAAATGCAAATCAAAACCACAATGAGATACCATCTCATGCCAGTTAGAATGGCGACTATTAAAAACTCAGGAAACAATAGATGTTGGAGGATGTGGAGACATAGGAATGCTTTTACACTGTTGGTGGGATGTAAATTAGTTCAACCCTTGTAGAAGACAGTGTGGCAATTCTTCAAGGATCTACAACCAGAAATACCAATTCACCCAGCAATTCCATTACTGAGTATATACCCAAAGGATTATAAATCATTTTACTATGAAGACATAGGCACACATATGTTTACTGAAGCACTGTTAACAATAGCAAAGACTTGTAACCAACCCAAATGCCCATCAATGACAGACTGGATAAAGAAAATGTGGCACATATACACCATGGAATACTATGCAGCCATAAGAAATGAGGAGTTCATGTCCTTTGCATGGATGAAGCTGGAAACCAGCATTCTCAGCAAACTAACACAGGAACAGAGGAGCAAACACCACATGTTTTCACTCATAAGTGGGAGTTGAACAATGAAAACACATGGACACAAGGGACGGGAACATCACACACCAGGGCCTGTCGGTTATTGGGGGTGCTGGGCGAGGGATAGCATTAGGAGAAATATCTAATGTAGATGACGGGTTGATGGGTGCAGCAAACCACCATGGCACATGTATACCTATGTAACAAACCTGCACATTCTGCACATGTATCCCAGAACTTAAAGTATTTAAAAAAAAAAAAACACTGAAAACCAGTAAACTGAGCATTCATAACTTCAAACACAGAAAAACAGTCAAGAGCAGTAATCAACAAAATAGACAATGATGACAAATTAACAAAATATAAGCTAGTTCTTGGAAAGATTAATAAAACAAGCAAACTTCTAACTGGATACTTACTGGGGTTCACTCAGAGTACTTGGCAAAATATTAAGGGAAATATTAGGGAAAGTTATAAGATATAGTCTCACACCTTTTGGAAGGCCGAATGGTTTTCATAACTTGTAATAATGGAACAGGCTGAAGGCAGCCAGTTCCTAACTTAGAGCATTAGGTCATAGGGTAAAGATTAGGGATAACAGAAGCCTCTGAAAGCAGCTAACACCCTCCCTAGCCCACTTGTTCACTGTACTTTGTGTTGAGTGTATTTATTCATCCATCGCGGAGACAGGGTTTGCAGGACAGACCCCCGCAGGCGGTGATTAACTCAGGTGGTGACCCCGACATGATCATCATCATAGCTACTAATGGAGGTTAGTACGGCACCAATTATGACTCTGAAAATTGGTAAAGAATAAGCATTTATCTGACTTTTCCAATTTGAACTGTATATCAGAGTAATTAAATAGACCTAATGAATGGAGTAAAGAAATTCTACAAAAAAGAATTCAAATTTAAAAATACAGAAAGAATGAAAGAATTAAGAGAATAACCATGTTGTACCCCATAATAAAGTAACTGATTCAGGAAATAAATAAATGGTAAAACCAGAGTAAGTTTGTTGGACACAGTATCAGCTGACATTTACTAAATCCATTAAAAGTGAGGCAACCTCATCTTACATATCCACTGATATGATGCAACGGAATATACATGGCATCAGTAAAGTCTTTTTGCAGCACTCCTCCCATGGATTAAAAAAAAAAACAAAAAATTAAATCTAACTGAGCCTATACATCAAACACTCTGACTACCAAAAATACAAATGTGAGGTTTAAAAAACAAGACACTACAAGGAAACCATCAAGAAAACCCAGAATGTGAACAAATGATCCAGTTTCCTCAACAAGTTAATGGCAAGGGAAAAAAAAGGTGAGGTGAGATCTTGCAGATCAGCAGTTGAAAAATGATGGCCTGTGGGCCAAAGTATACCTGTTTTTGTATGCCCCTCATACTAAGAAAGGTTTTACATTTTTAAAGGGTTTTTTTTTTAAAAACGAAGAATATGCAACAGAGACCTAACATAGCATACAAAGCCTAAAATATTTACTACCTAACATTTTACAGAAAAAAAATGTATCAACCCTTGTTCTAGATTATAAAACATCTAGAAGAGGTTGAGATATAGCAACCAAATAGGAGTAGAACTTGTTTAGATATCAATTAGAAAAACTGCACTATACACTTTTACTCAATTGAGAAAATTTTATTTTGGAGTAGTTATTAGATGATATTAACCAATTATTAATTTTGTAATATTCTAGTTCTGTATAGAAGAGATTTTTTTTTTTATTTCTATTTTTTATAGAGACAGGGTCTGCTCTGTCACCCAGGCTGGAGTGCTGGGGCACAATCATATCTCACTATAGCCTCAAACTCTTGGCTCCAGCAATCCTCCCACCTCAGCCTCCTGAGTAGCTAGTACCACAGACACGTGTCACCATGCCTGGCTTTTTTTTTTTTTGTAGAGACAGGGTCTTTCTGGCCAGGTGCATAATCCCAGCAGTTTGGGAGGCTGAGGCGGGCAGAACCCCATGTTGGGGTCTTTAGTAAAAACACAAAAATTAGCCAGGCATGGTGGTGCATCCCTATAATCCCAGCTACATGGGAGGCTAAGGCACCAGAATCTCTTGAACCTGGGAGGTGGAGAATACAGTGAGCCGAGATCATGCCACTGCACTCCAGTCTAGGCAACAAAGTGAGACTCCATCTCAAAAAAAAAAAAAAAAAAAGAGGGAGAGAGAGAGCGGTTTTCTATGTTGCCCAGGTTGTCCTCCAATTCCTGGCCTCAAGTGATCCCCCCATCTCCACCTCCCAGAGAGCTAGAAGTACAGGCATGAGCCACCTCACCCACCCTTCAAGATATTTTTTAAAAAAGATTAGGCCAAAAAAGAGTGGCAAAATAAGGATAGTTGTTAAAGTTGAGTAATGGGTGCTTGGAAGTTTTTTACACTCTCTTATGTACGGTTGGAAATTTTCAAAATCAAAAGGTAATAAAAAGACAAACCTCGGCCAGGCACAGTGGCTCACGCCTGTAATCCCAGCACTTTGGGAGGCTGAGGTGGGCAGACCACCTGAGGTTGGGAGTCTGAGACCAGCCTGACCAACACAGAGAAACCATCTCTACTACAAACACAAAATTGTAGACCATCTCTACTACAAATACAAAATTAGCCAGGCATGGTGGCTCATGCCTATAATCCCAGCTACTCAGGAGGCTGAGGCAGGAGAATCACTTGAACCTAGGAGGCAGAGGTTGTGGTAAGCCAATATCACGCCATTGCACTTCAGCCTGGGCAACAAGAGTGAAACTCCTTCTCAAAAAAAAAAAAGGACAAATCTCTGACAAGACAGATCAAGGATACAAGTATATAAAATACAGAATGAAAAAAGTAACCATAGTTATAACAGAAATTAAAAATAAGACTATGAACAACTATATATTAATAAATGGAAAACCTATATAAAATAACTTTTTAAAACATTTTTGAGGCAGAGTCTCACTCTGTCACCTCAGGCTGGAATGCAGTAGCATGATCAGAGCTTACTTACTGCAGCCTCAACCTCTTGGGCTCAAGTAAGTGATCCTCCCACCTCAGCCCTGTGGATAGCTGGGACTACAGGCACACGCCACCATGCCCAACTACTTGTTTGTAGAAATGGGCTTTCGCCATATTGCTCAGGCTGGTCTTGAACTCCTGGGCTCAAGTGATCTTCACCTTAGTCTCCCAAAGTGCTGGGATTACAAGCATGAGCCACCACACACGGCCTAAAACAAATTTCTTAAAAGACAAAAATGCTAGCAACTAGTAAGTGGAAAAACTAGAGAATCTGAATAGATCAATTGTCATTAAAGAAATTAAAAAAGGAATTAGAATCCTGGTTGCCAATAAAAGGCCCCTGGCCCAAATGGTTTTACCAAAGTTTCATGAAACTGATACCTACCTTATACAGACTGCTTCAGGGGAAAAAAGAGAGAAAGAGAGAAAGAAAACTGCTCATTTAAAAGGGCTAGGCCAGGCATGACAGCTCACACCTATAATCCCAGCACTTCGTGAGGCAGAGGCAGGACTGCTTAAGTTTAGCAGTTCAAGACCAGCCTGGGCAATATAGTGAGACCTCGTCTGTATACAAAAAATAAACTTAAAAAATTAGCTCAGCAGGGTGACACATGCCTAGAGTCCCCACTTCCGGGAGGCTGAAGTGGCAGGATTACTTGAGCACAGGAGGTGGAGGCTGCAGTGAGCCAAGATCATGCCACTGTCTAGCCTGGGTGATGGAGTGAGATTCTGTATCAAAAAAATAAATAAAAGGGCTAAAATAATGTGAATTCCCAAATCAGGAAAAGACAATATAGGGACATTGGTCTCCCCGCAGTCAACAATCCACATATAAATTTTTACTCCCCCAAAACTTAACTCCTAATAGTCTACTGTTGACCAAAAGCCTTACCAATACAATAATAGTTGATTAGTACTTATTGTATATATGTATTATATACTGTATTCTTACAATAATGTAAGCTAGAGAAAACAAAATGCTATTAAGAATATCATAAGGAAGAGAAAATATATTTACTATTAAGTAGAAGTGCATCATCATAAAGATCTCCATCTTCATTGTCTTCACATTGGGTAGGCTGAAGAGGAGGGGTTGATCTTGCTGTCTCAGGAATTACAGAGGTAAAAGAGATAGAAGGGAATGCAGAAGAGGCAAGCACACTCAATGTAACTTTATGGAAATACATCATAATTTCTGCCCAACTTTTCTGCTTTTTCATTTCTCCAAAAACATTTTTAGATAGTACTAATCTTTATTCTACCATTTACTTTAGATTCAGTGCCAGTATCATAGAAGGGTCCATGTCACAAAAGAAGTCAAAAGCAGTCTTGATAATCAAAAACCTTCTGCCAGATTGTCTACTGTCAATTTGTTTTCTGGCACCACTGCATTTTTGTTGTTGTTGTTGTTGAGATACAGTCTCACTCTGTTATCCCAGCCAGAGTAGCTACCACCATGGCTCACTGCATCCCAGGATCAACTGATCTTCGTCACCTCAGCCCTCCAAGTAGCTGGGACTACAGATACGCACATCCACATCCAGCTAATTTTTTTGTATTTTTGTTTGTAGAGAGGGGGTTTCACTGTGTTCCCAGGCTTGTCTTGAACTCCTGGGCTCAAGTAATCCATCCACCTTGGCCTCCCAAAGTGCTGGGTTTACAGGCATGAGCCACTGCATTCAGCCCCTGGCACTGTTTCTTCTGTCTTCTTCCTTATTGTCTAGCACTAGTTGCAAAGCACTCACTCATCTTTATCAAGTTGTATTCTGTTAATTCCTCTGGTGTGATGTCTACTGGCTCTTGAATTTCTCCAAGATCCTTATCCTGAAACTCTCTAAACTCAAACTTTTTTGCCATATCCACAGTCTCTTTCATGATTTCCTTGATTGGCTCTGCTGTAAATCCTGTGAGATTTTGCACAATAACTGGGTGTAGTTTTCTCCATCAGTAATTTGTTTCAAGCCTGATGGCTTTTATGGCTTTAATGACTACATCTTCAATGGTGGGATCCTTCCAAACTTTCATGATGTTCTCTCTATTGGAGTTCTCTTCCACATCACTGACAATGCTTTCCATAGAGTACCACATATGAGCCTTAAAGGTCTTTATGACACCCTGGATTTAGAGGCTGAATTAGAGACATTGTGTCTGGGGAAAAGGAGACCACTTCAATGCCTTTGGTGTCAAACTCAGGGGGTTCTGGGTGTCCAGGGCCATAAAGTCTGATATCAAAAGAATCTTTAAAAGTAATCCCTTGCTGGCAAGGCACTTCCTGACTTCAGGGACAAAGCATCAATGAAATTAATTCAGAAAGATTCTTCTTGTCCAGGCCTTCTTGTACAACCAGAAGGCTAGCAGCTGGTACTTACCTTTTGCCTTCAAAGCTGGGGGTTAGACGCTTCACAAACTAGGAACCCAACTGTATTTGCATAAAACAGTAGAATTAGCCTATCCCTTCCTGCCTTAAATCCTGGTGCTCATTTCTCTTCCTTACTAATAAATGTCCTTTGTGGCTTTTTTTCCAAACCAAGTCACTTTCATTGCAGTAAAAACCTGATCAAGGCTGTTCTGTCTATGGTGTAGCCATTCTTTTATTCTTTTGCTTTCTTAATAAACTTGCTTTCATAAAAAAACAGCCATTCAGGAAGATATATTTAATACTTTCTCCTCAACGATTTTCTTAATGGTGTGTGAGAACTCATCTGTCTCTTGCTTGGTCAGCAGAGGCTCTTTCTCAGGTTTGCTTGACATTTTTCAAGCCAGACCTGTGCCTAAAATTATCAAGCAGGGAGAGATCCAAGATGGCCGATTAGCAACAACTCAGGAATGTAGCTCCCAGTGAAAGCGCAGAGAACGAGTGGACGCCGCACTTTCCGACAAATTTTTGTTGCCCACAGACCGGGAGATTCCTGGCAGAGGAGCCACACGGGTCGCCAGCACGACTCGTTTGGCCGGCGCGGCTGTTTTGCCGGCGCCCCAGCGCGGCGCTTCCCGGTGCGGAGTATACGGGACGGACGGGCTCGGCTGGTCCCATCCCCACAAGGAAAACAGCAATTGGAAGCGCCAAGGACTGAGAGT
>CAUYQU010008764.1:0-11415 GCA_963574635.1 Cheracebus regulus
TCAGTTATAGACCCACTCCTCAAATCGAGTGTGAGAGAGAGAGACTTTGTCTCAAAATAGAGAGAGAGAGAGAGAGAGAGAGAGAGAGAGAGAGAGAGAGAGAGCAGTAATCTAATTAATATTTTCATATGGGTGAGTCTGGAAAAGGCATATGAGGAGTCTGCATTGGCTCCTGACCATGTTTCCACTGAATGATTAAGTTGCCATGGGAAGCAAATTTTTGGCATATAGGAGAAAGTACTACTGGTTGATTGACTCAAATAGATTGCCCAGAGAGTGCTTTGGTTGGTGTTACTGTGTTTGGCGGGAGGTTATGAAGAGTTTTTTAGGGGAGGAAAGCATTAGTAAAAAGTATTAGTGTAACATCAGTTGATGCTTTAAAACATTACTGCCAACCTATGCTGTTGTATGGCAATTATATATTTTTAAAAAACCTAATGAAATGTTGGAATAAGATTTATGCAATTATTACAAAACTAAAACAATGTAATGAATTTAAAGTGTATCCAACTTCCATTATACCAAAAAAACCGTAATGCAAAATACATGAATAAGATCAATCTTCAAGGCTTAAACTTTCAAATGCCTCCCTTTTATCCAAATGCATAAAAAACTAGGGGAAATACTCTGTACAGAACAACATGAAATATACAAACTTTCCTAGAACAAGATCCTGCTGTAGCCAATTCTGCCCCACTGGCTGTCTAGTTACCTCAATCTGAAAAAGAAACACTGTTAAATTTAACAAAGAACATCTGTTTTTCATTTGAGGTGCGTTCAAGTGTTCATTAAAGTGTCCTAACTGCTCTTTTCTTTTTCTATTTCACAATGGCTTTCCTTTCTAATAGTATTGCAAGTTCAGCATGTGACTTAAAAAACCTCAGAGTCATTGTGGCATTTCCTTTGAAAAATGCCAGGAGAAACAAGAGAGAAAGCTGAAATCTCCAAGTTTAATAACATTTTATTACCATTCACCTTTTCCATACTTCCTAGGGGTGTTTATTTTCTACAATTATTCAAGTAGGCTTCACTGAACCTGAATACCCCAGAGGCCCTCAGAGGTCTGGGAAAGCAGATCTTGAAAGTGAGTTATTGGTATAAGCCCCCTTGATAGAAGTATTTGGTCACCTTCTATTAGGAGGAAAAATCAGTTCAAAATAATTTAAATGCAATTCCTCATATTGGTAAATTCATTAGAATATATAATTATGCAGAGTCTTCATTTTCCAAACATGACCTTTGTTTCCTTAAAAGCATCAAAATTAGCAAATGAACTTGGATACTTACTTCCTTGAAGGAGTAGAAAATATTTTATAGATTTATAGTGCAGACCTATTAGATTTTAACCAATAAATTGCATCTAAATGTAACCAAACACTTTCATTTTAATAAATGATAAAAGATGTCTAATCACTCAAGCACACAATTAAGTTGATTTGAAAAAGTACGTATTTTAAGAATATTGCTAAATACACCTCTAAAATAAAAATCCTCGTATTTTACATAATTTAGGTCAAATTATAATAATAATCTACATTGGTATACACCTTGATAATAAAAGAAATGTAGAAGTATCTTGTGGCTGAAAAAGCAGCACAGAAATCAATTCCAGTATGAAACAGATTTTTGTCAAAAATCACTTATCTAATAGGATGAATTGTTCAAATATTACAGATGGGAAGACAAAGGCTGACTAATAGTAGGTACTCAGTAAATATTAGGTCCTCAGAAAATATTTATTAAATAGATAGACAGAGGGATGAGCTCAGAATCTGTCATTCTATTTCATAAAAAAGGGGCTTGTGTATTTCCAGATAGCATTTCTGATTTCCTACCTGATTTTGAATGAGGACAAGTAGCACGATTATAATATTCCTGTTGATATAAATGGTGAACTATAAATACAGCATTGTTAAGCCTTGTTAAATGAAGTTTTTTGATAATTTGAACAAAAACTACCTATAGCTTAGCTCTGGCATTATGAATACAGTCAAGTCCTCTGTGGAAATTAGTTATGCAAGGAGAATCTTAGGAATAAGACTATATATACTATATATAAATTTATTTTAAAATGCAAGTAAATTACTGCTAGTAAAAACAACTTAAACACCCATCAAACAAGGCTTTGTTAGTATAGCCTGAGCTGCTGTATAAATTTTATTTAAAATTTATTAGCCCTATAGTAAAAACTTTAATTCACAGGTTTCGTTTTCTATGAAAATTCCAATAATAGCTTGCCTTTATTAAAGACTTACATGCCAACCCCTCTGCTAAATCCTTTATGTGTATTATCTCATTTAATCTTTCCCATAACCACAAGGGAGATATCATTAAGAAAAGATAACGATTTTTATCCTTATGTTACAGTTGCAGGAGACTTCTGTTCAGAGGAGGTAAATACACCACCCAGAGTCACACACAGCCAGTCAGTTACAGGGCTGACATCTGAATTTACCATCTATTCACTATACTTGAGTTCAAAGATTATCCTGATAATCCATCAGGACAATACAGTAAATTAGGAAAATGAATCCTGGGGAACCAACCTGAGAATCTTGAAAAACAGGAGGCATAAGAGTAAGTCGGAAGTCATGAACTGATCATGTTTAGGACAGTGCCCTGCATCATCACCTCCGGTTTGGGATAAGAACATCCAGTTGAGTCATGTCTAGAAATAGCCTGTAGTAAATAATTGATTTCCTTAAGGGAGGCTGGAGCCAGCCCATCTGGGATGCTGGCCAAGAGGTTGTCATCCCTGAAACCAACTAGGGCAGGCACTGTAAAGGTTCCTGAAGTGGACATATCTATGAAGAAGTCAGAGGGAAAGAATGAAGTTGCTTTATGATACAAAGTCAAAAGCTATCTAAGTCACTTTAACAGTAAAGCCAAAAGGTGATGTGGAGAAGATAAGGGGCAGCCAAAACACATGTAGTTGGAAATAAACTGGAAGACTCTGGATAGCAGAAAAAAAAAAAAAAAAAAAGCAGGGCCTAAGAATATGGCACAAAACAGCTTGGCTTTCGCTAAGCCGAATCAAGGTAGACACCAAAAAACTTTCTAGGATGTAAGTGGGATTTTTTTTTTTTAAGTCTACTTTTGACAGCTATAGATGTAGTAGACTGTAATGTCTTAAATAGTACTCTCCCGAGTATTAACTCAGATACTACACAAGAAATCTATTAATACCTAATTGTTGAGTATTCTCAGTCCTCTGTTAAGTGCAAAGAGAAGAGAAAGGAAGTAAGATACAGTCCTTGGTTCCCAGGTTTATATCTGGTTAGAGGAGAAGAGTAATCTGTCTCCCTTCCTGAAAACTATATTCAGCGAGCATCTCTCTCACACGATCCATGCAAAAATCATGTCAACTCACTCTGTTTTCAAAATGTCTCTTGAATACAATACTTTCTTTTGCTTTCCTTTGGCCACCACTCCTATCTGGGCCCACGAGCCTGGACTAGAAATTCCTAATGTCACTCTTCTGTGGATTACTAACTCTGTGCAATACTTAAAGGTGCTACTCTGCTCAGTCCCTGATACCCTCCCCCTCAAAAAAAAAGAAAAGCAAAAGAACAAGCCCCAGGATTAGACAAGTATAGGAAACAGAATTGTCAGGGTTCTTAAAATGTGCTAATTAACATTGTGCCTTCTCTAAGAAGACACTACCTGCCAGTATTTCCCAAATTTCTTTAATCATGCCTCCAGTCTTTTTGAGGAACGTCTTCTTTTAAGGAAACTCAAGATAAGACTTAAGAAAGTATTAGCCTGTGTTACCAAAATAGACTCCACAGGGTATCCTCTTTACACAATCTCCCCCACCCTCTAAAACTACAGTATACGTTGGTATCACAGTGTTTTTCCAAAGGTATTATTTTGTATATATGTATGGATCCACCTATAACCTTCACAGACTCCCCTATGATTACTTTGTGAAGGCTAAATTTGGCAACCTGTCAAGATAGGACCCTTCCATTTGGATAGTCTAATCTACTCAGGCATCGTAGATTACCCCAGCCTCCACATTTCTCCTATTTATATTGCATGGAATACAATTCTGACTACTCCACTAGTCTCAGTTACACAAGATTTTCAAGATTTTGCTTAACTGTCACTGGAATGTCTTTTAGTTGCTTCCTTCTCTGAACTTTTATCATACTTATTTTGTGAACTATATGTATTTTGCTTTCCTAAATAGATGACAAGCCTCTTATGGTTAAGAAGCATGTTTCTGCTCTGTTTTTGCTTATTTGTATACATAGGACCTAGAACAATGCTCTACACAAAGATGTAAAAGGTGACAATAGAACAAAAATCATAAACATAAACAATTTCATTTTAGAAATTAAGCTTTGTTTGCCTAACCTCTGCCTAACAAGAAGACCAAATGCAGTTTGCTTTCAGAGTAGCTTATTTAAAAAGAAAAGGTATATGACTACTATATATCCTGGCTTCAAGAATGCTGTATTAGTTAGACAGGATTAGCATGGCTTTCTATAAGAGATTGCTATTTTAGTTAGCCAGGACTGCTTAAACAATAGAAATTTGTTTCTCACAGTTCCGAAGGCTTCAAGTCCAAGATCAAGGCATCTTTGGTTTCTTCTGGAGCCACTCTCCTTGGCTTACAGACAGCCACCTTTCCCATATCCTCACATTGTCTTTCCTCTGTGCTACGGCACAATTGTGTCCTAATCTTCTCTTTTTATGAGGACACAGTTATATTGGATCAGGGCTCACCCATATGACCTCATTTTATCTTAAATATCGCTTTAAAGAATGTCTTTTCAAATGCAGTTGTATTCTGAAGTACTGGGGCGGGGAGGACTTCAATATATGAATTTTGGGGGAACACAATGCAGTGCTAACAGATGACTTTGGGTAAATTATTCAAATGAGTGGAACCAACAAGATTGATGGGCTGAACAAAGATCAAAAGAAGAGAATGAGACATTGTACAAACCACCATGGCACTATTCCAAGTTTCCATTTTAAGTTACTGTAGATGCTTTTTAACGTATATTATTCTTTACTCTGGAATATTGACTGGCACTTGATAATAAAGCTTTTAAAACTAGAAGTGCATACTTTCTCTGTTTCAGGAAACATATAAAACAAAGGTTTAAAGAGACACAGGCTACTACTAGGATGCCTCAGCCATGTGCCCAAATACCTAACTGCCCACACTCAGGAACCCTACACAGATGACACGCACCTTTAGTCCCAACTACTATAGCTTCTGGAAGTACAAAAGGTATATATTTACAAATTTTTCCTCAGAACTTAACATTTTCACAGATCTCTGGTGTCTAGAAAAGAAGTGTATTGCACATATGAAAAGGTAAGAAGAAAGATTTGAATAGAAAAAAGAACATAAAAATTTCAGGACTTTCTAGTTTCTTTTAGGATGTCAGGATATTTCAGTATCAGGAATTAAAGATAAGAATTTACTCTAATATCACATGAATGGTTTTAAATTAAACAGACACAAATTCTGCTCTCATGGACCTTACATTCAAAAGAAATGTGGAAAATATCCAGTCCATCAGACAACAGTCAGCACAATAGAAAGCATAGTTTCCTTGGGGGATCTTAGTGAACTCAATTTAAATAGTGGCTCAGGCAAATTAAGTCTTATCAAGGAAGTACTGTGTTAGCAAATATCGGAAAGAGGCAACAGAACAATCCATGGGGATTTCAGGAAAAAGGAACATCGTAAATGCAGGAGTGGCAATTGCAAATGGCCTGAGTGGGGGTGTTACTGGTAGTCTGAGAACAGCAGAGAGGCTAACCTGGCTGAAGCAGGGTTCTTGATGGGCAGAGGAGGTGACTGCTGAGGCCACAAGGACCAGATTATTCAGCATCCTGAAGGCCCCTGGCTGTTACTCTGAGTGACAAGTGAGAAGCCACGGACGGTTCTGAGCAAGGGAGTGACAGGATCTGACTTGCATTGTAGTGGAAATACTTCTGGCTGTAGACATTCCACTAAAGCAGATGAAGCAGGCAGTTAAGAGACTACTTCTTCAATAGCTCAGCTGAAGAATGATGGTGGCTTGCAACAGAGGTGCAGCAGTGGAGTTCTTGAGAGTGGGCAATTCATGATGTGTTTTTTGGGTAGACCCAACTGATTTCGCTAATATTTTGGATATGAGGTGTGAAAGGAGAAGCAGAATTAAAGATAACTCTAAGATTCTTTTTGCCTAACCATCTGAAAGATGAAGTTATTACTAAAGGTATATTTAAATATTTACATGCTGGTTATTTACTCTCAATGAGACTAATAACTTTCTAGATATTATTTTAGTTGCAAGTTGAAATGTGGAGAAATGACATGCTTCAGTATCCAGCATACAATTTCACACATATAGGGACACCAGTGTTTCCTTCATAAATGCAATGATGAAATATTTGTAATTGATAGAAAAAGCATCTCAGTTTTCTGTAAACCTGTCTCTCAAAGGATATTCTTTATACATTACCTCAGTGATAAAAGGATTGTTGAAGAAGGAAAGCTTTCTTGAATTAGATAAGCTATGACACTAATTTAACTTCAAAAAGCTATTCACATTGGTTCTCTTCGTAAAAAACAAGAAAAATAACAGACTTCTTATAAAAAGAAAAATTAGAGGTTACATAGACAGTAGAAGTCTCCCAAGGAAACAAGGTCCTTCAAAAGTATGGCTGAAATATCTCACCAGGAATGTCATACATTTTAGCTGTAAAGTTGTTCAGCTTCTACCTAACCACACAGGCAGATATGGATTAGTTATTGATAGGGGTAAATGAACTGGACAGCTATAGAACCAAGATAAAAACTGGTGATTTAAAAAGTTTTCATTGAATCTGAATAATAAAACAAAATAAAAGATCTAAGTGTACTTTTTATTAAAAAAGTACAATTAAAAGTTCAATTAAAAGCTAAAATGCCTCGCTACTTATGGGAGGCAATACAAGTTTTCTCACAGCAATTTTACCAAGCCAAGCACCATTTATGCAAAGAAAAAAATCTGTGTACGCTCACACACGTATATATGTACATACACACATATACTATGTATATATATTTATATATGTACCCACACATGCATTCACACATATGGTACATGGCCACATAGCCTCCTTTACAGATTCATAAAATTTCACAGTTCTGAAAATGGGCAGATGCATCTTTTAAGTAAGTAAAGTCAATTTCTCCAGATTTATGCTTTCTATCTATCTAACTTCTATCCATCATTCAAGGTTCTGGAAAACCTTCTTAGATTTCTCTGGCCCACAGTGGTTCTTCTCTGGACTCACTCTATTCGTTATGATCATAGTCACATGACCCATAATCACAGCTGCCCCATGGAATCTCTTACATTGCAATACTAAACTCATAATCTGCTTTTATTGTTTGTCATGGTGATGTTTAACCTTTGCTACGAAAGTGAACTGTGAGCTTCTTAAGGGCAGAACCAACATAGGGGTATCATAATGTTTTCTTGAGTAAATACATTGATTCATATATAAATATATTTATTTTTCCTTTTAATTATTAAAATTATCAACTCAAATATAAACTAAATGAAATTGAGCTCTAAAATAAAGGTTTATCTTTGGCATAAAATATATATGAAAATGATCTTACCACTTAATTAAGAATTCCAGGTTGGGGAGAAGAGGAGCTAGGCCGAGGCAGGTAGATCACAAGGGCAGATTGAAACCATCCTGGCCAACATGGTGAAACTCATCTCTACTAAAAATACAAACATTATCTGGGCATGGTACTGGGCACCTGTAGTCCCAACTACTCAGGAGGTTGAAGCAACAGAACTGCTTGAATCTGGGAGGCGGAGGTTGCAGTGGTGAGCCGAGATCATGCCACTGCACTCCAGCCTGGGCAACAGAGCAAGACTCTACCTCAAAAAAAAAAAAAAAAATAATAATAATAAAGATAAAGCAGTAGGCTGTTTATAGACTTTTTTCTGCTTTTCCTTTACTATGTCTATGGTATTTCCCATGCTGCTTAAATCTCAAACATACAGAACTCTATATAAGCATACTTTAAAAGAATATATTTAGTGTTACCTCGTAAAAGGGATCTACACAATTCCACAGAGAGGCTCTCTAACCACTGCTTTTATTATCAACTCCTAAGAAAATGTCCTGATCCAGAGCCTTCTGTTGGCAATATTCAACCCACTTCAATGTTGCATGAATTCAAATATACGAAGAGTCTGATAAGGATAGTGGTCTACAGTGCCAATTTTGGTAATGTCTCTCCACTCTCTTGTTCCATTAAACTTGGACATGATTAATTTTAAAGTATTTAAATATCCAAATATATTTCTCCTCTATCACCAATATCATTTTAATTTTGGTCCTTTAAATCTTTTACTACATATTGTCAAGAATACTGACATTTAATGATGCATTTTAAAATTGTTGCACAATAAACCTATAGAGCTAAAGGAATCTTTCTGAAGAGCAATAGAAATGCCTGGATATTCCAAAGTCTGAACAATAGAACCTAAGCATTTTTAATGATATGGTATAATGTACATGAAAGTCACCTATAAACTATAAAACTCTATTAAAACACAAGATCAGATAGCACATCCCACTGACTACCAAATGCAAGATTTACATTCCACTTATGTGTATTTACAGTAAGTAAAACTAAAAAAAAAAGTTTTAAATAACCCATTCCAAGGAACATACCCTAAGAGAGAACCATTATTTATTTGCCTGATGGTATACTTATACCATGCCATTGCCCTACCACAATAGTACCATTTAGTACAAACAGAGAAATAATTTGTTTAGCTGTATAATCAGGAGAGGCTGCACACAATAAAAGAAAGCATTCTGGTTTTTAAATGAATAAAAATTGATTGTGTCCCTATAAAAACTAAATTGGCAGAGTGTTAACTGCATTTCACATAAACATCTGCAGCGAGCTGCGCCTCTCCGCTGTGCTGTAATGCAATATAGGACACTTAGGAATAAATGCATCCTCCAGATGAGTTCACAGAGATTTTCTAAAAGCGCCTGATGAGATTGTAAAAATCAGATTAGTCAGTACTGCTAATGACCCTTAAAACAAAGAGAAATCTTTAAACAAAATTATTTTACACTTCTTCTCTCTTGATAAATTATATGCAAATTAGTGTTGATTGAAAAATGTTTGCCTGGAAGGTAAATTCACACTAATAAAAGAAAGGTCATCCTGCTTCAAGCACTGTATCTCTCATTAGGGGGATTTTAAAATAAATAATGTTATTTCCTTTTCGTAAATCATTTCAACAAACAGTATGATGATGTTAGAGACACTTACATTTCATCTTTACTGCATTCCTGAGCATTATAATTCTAACTAGGACATGTACACTTTTATATGATTCTTAGTTCCAGGTATGTGTATATATCTACATCTATCTATCCATCCATCCATCCTGTATATATATATCCTTTATAGATATACATAGCATGCTTACACATAACTATCAGTCAAAAAGTATATGTATATATTAAGCCACCAAATTTTTATTTTTTTGTCCATTAGTTTGAGGAAAAGCTGTTATTTCAGTCAGAATTTATTTTATTTTTCAACAGTTTTATTATTGGCATAACTTTTTAAAAATTCACTCATGGCAGGTTCAAGTAACTATTTTCATTATTTATCCCTCCTGCTGAAAAATCAATGTACTGTGTTAGAAAGAGCAGAGTTCAAATTCTATCTTTCCTTGATGCCCTCTTTTTAACAAGGAACCCAAGGATCAACCACTAAGTTTCAGTTTGTCCATCTCTAAAATGTGTCAGGTTACACATAGCTCTTAGGTTTTTCTGTGGCTTTAAATAATGTCATACACATTATTTGACATGTATAGAGCTTAATTTTATATAGGCTTCTCATCTGGTACATTATTATCATTTTTAAAAGAAATTTAATATTAAGATAAATCATGCCTTAAAATAGAGATGCTGAGCATATTTAGAAGACTGAAATTAAACTATTCCAGTTTACCAAAAGCCCAATAAATTTTATTTGGAAGTTAGTGAAAAATAAGGTAAAATTATATATACAGCACCTACTCCACAGGGCTAGAAAAAGAAAATTGAATGACTGTTGACAAACAGTACAGATAATCTGAAGAGACTATATACTGAAAGAAAATTACATAGGAGACAGAGATCCAAGATGGCCGATCACTAGCAGCTCAGGATTGTAGCTCCCAGTGAAAGCACAGAGAGAGAGTGGACGACACACTTAAAGACAAATTTTTGTTGCCCACAGACCAGGACATTCCCAGCGGAGGAGCCCCACGAGTCGCCAGCGCGACCCTTTCGGCTGGCGCGGCTGTTTTGCTGGTGCCTAGGCCCGGCAGCTCTTGGTGTGAAGTAAAAGGGACTGGGTCTCCTTTTGGATGATGTTTGGAGCTCTGGGAAGTCAGAGCAGTACATTCAGCTGATTGAAAAATGGACTGAAGAGGGAAGCCAGACTGGAGACCCCTAGGCAGAAAAGCACCACGAATTTCAACGCTGCTGTTTTGGCCAGCGTTGCGGGTTGCTGCAGTGAAAATTACATAGATTCCAGAGCTGGGAATTAACAAGCTGGACATCCATTCAGAGACCTAATTTGAAAGTTTGTAATTACAAAGACGACAGGTGGATAAAACCACAAAGATGCAAAGAAGCCACTGTAAAAGAAAAACTGAGAACACTCAAAATCAGAATGTCTCTCCTTCTACAGAGGACGCTAGTTCCTCAACAGTAATGGAACAAGGCCTGATGGAAAACAAGTGTGAAGAATTAATGGAATCAGGCTTCAGAAGGTGGATAATAAGAAACTTCTGTGAGCTAAAAGAATATGTTCTACCCCAATGCAAAGAAACTAACAACTTTGAAAAAAGGTTTGACAAAATGCTAATGAGAATAGACAATTTAGAGAGGAATATAAACGAATTAATGGAGCTGAAAAACACAATACGAGAAATCCATGAAGTATGCACAAGTTTTAACAGTCGAATTGATCAAGCAGAAGAAAGGATATTAGAGACCGAAGACCAACTTAATGAAATGAAACAAGAAGATAAGATCAGAGAAAAAAGGAGAAAAAGGAATGAGCAAAATCTCCAAGAAATATGGGACTATGTGAAAAGACCTAATTTACGCTTAATAGGTATACCTGAAAGTGACGAAGAGAATGAATCCAAGTTGGAAAATATTTTGAAGGATATTATCCAGGAAAATTTTCCTAAACTAGCAAGGCATGACAATACTCAACTCCAGGCAATAAAGAGAACCCCACAAAGATATTCCTCAAGAAGACCAACCCCAAGACACATAATCGTCAGATTTACTCGGATTGAAATAAAGGAGAAAATACTAAGGGCAGCCAGAGAGAAAGGCCAGGTTACCCATAAAGGGAAGCCTATCAGACTC